>VDFB02134295.1:0-14093 GCA_007258455.2 Sequoia sempervirens | reverse complement strand
AGGAGGAAGTCCTTTAGGCATATCTCCAAGAACAACTAAGTGATGATCAATTATAGCTTGCAAATCTGGATGAGTAGGAATATTAGATTGAGAGACTTCTAATGAGCATAGTTGGGCAACAAATCCATCCACTCCTTTCTTAGGAAACTTTGCATTTGATGAGAGCTACCATTCAGGAGATTTTCCTTAACCCCTTTTAGCTCTACTAGCCTTCCTTCTCATTGAAATCTCATGAATAGTTCTTGGAAGTTCATCTCAATTGTTCCTAATGTAGTAAGCCATTGTACTCCCAAAACAATATCTGATGCACCCATGGATATCGCATACATTGGGGTATCAAGTTGATAATCTCCCATGGATAATTTAATGCTATGACACTTCCCTCAACAACTAACTGTACCACCATCTGCAATCAAAACTTGAAACTTTGGAGCTGGATATATGAAACAATTTAGACGAGTAGCTAACTTTTTGTTGATGAAATTATGAGTACTACCTAAGTCGATCAACACTGTTAGCTTCTGCTTCTTTAGGAACCCCACCACCTTGAGAGTTTGTGGAGCACTAAAACCTGAGAGTGCATGACAAGAAATGATTGGTTGAGAATCATGTGATTCCTCATTTTACTCCCTTTCATCTTCTAGTATGGGTTCCTCATCTTCTTCCTCATTGGGACCTTCAATATAAAACAATTTCTTTTCACTACATTTATGTCCTCGACTATATTTGTTATCACAATTGAAACACAAGCCTTTTGTTTTTCTCTCACTGTTGTGGGAGTCAACTTAGTAGGTTGTGTTGAATATCCTTTCTCTCTTGTCACATTAGCCCCTTGCTTCTCTTAGGAATCAAATATTTCTCCTCTACCCCGCTAAGTGCTAAGATAAAAGACTCATTTATGGAACTAGGCTCAACATGCATCTCATGTTGAATGTGATCCTTGAGACCACCCAAGAATAAGTCATTCGTGTTTTCCTCCGTAATTGAATCCACCCTTATGATAGATTTTGGAATTGTCAATATAATCCTTAACCCATCCCGCTTGTTGGAAGTTTAGCTAGTCAATAAGAAGTTGTTCTGTGACGCTTACTGCTATATTGTGCTTGGAGTTCCTCCTCAGAAAATTCACCATGAGACTCCAGTGAGCCCCTTTACCTCGATGAGTGCAAAGCCAATGATACCAAATGAATTGATCTCGTTCTAAATATAAGGAAGCCATCACCTTTGTCCATTTGGGACGGTGTACTTCAAAAATTCTCCATTTGGTTTATCCATGTTAGAGGATCCTTACCATCAAACTTAAGAGATATCCACCTTTTGGAAATAAATTCCTAGATCCCATAGAGTACTAAAGCAAGTAGTAGCTCTAATTTAGAATTCTCACCTTTGGTCGCTTGAGAACTCCTTTCTTGATTCAACTATGTAGGTGCTTAACATGTTTCACATGTCTGACATATCTCCTCTTAGCTCTGACATATCTCCTCTTAGGTCACACATATCCATCTTAATTGAGGAAATTTCTTCCTTGACCTTATTGATTTCTTCATTATGAGTAATATCCTCGATTGTTTCACCATCCTTATTAGGAGTCTTCCCCGGAGTGACAGTATTCTTTTTACCCCTTGTTGCAGGCCCCGTCATGATGGAAACCACTAATGTTGAAAGAAATCACACAAATGAAATTTAAATTCTCTCAAATTTTTACTGTAATCTCCTCTAGTATGTCTTCAAAAACCCAATAAAAATCAGACTTCAATTCAACAAGATGTGCGAGATATGTAGATTCCAAAAAAATAGTGTAGAAACCCTAATTCTGCAATAATTCGCTTAATTCTGCTCCAATTCTTCTGAAATCTGGACTGTAGCTTCTTCAATATGTTCTTCAAAAACCCTTTAAAAATTAGAAAACAATTCGCCAAAATATGAAAGATATGCTCTTCCTAAAATCGCCTCCAAATTTGAGAAAAACCTTGCCTCTATGGTGCCAAGATCATGCTCTGATAGCACTTGTTATGAAATAACTTGCACAATAGAAGAATATGATAAGAAATATGCTGCAAATACTTGATAATAACTGAGAATAACAAGCCACTTCGAGGGGGCAAACCTCCAAATATCTCTAATGAGAACACACTTCACACTTGATAATGAAATAAGACTCACAACCTCCTATATATACCTATTTATGCCAAGGATATCACCTAGGCCGACTTAGACACACCTATATAAGACTTAGGCCGACCTAAACAACTAAATAACAATATACTAATGATAATATGACTTAATAGAGAGTTAAGATAGCCACAAGCCTAATTAATATTCATAACCCGGCTGTACAATAATATTAAGCATGAAGCAAGGTCTTGTAGGCTGTGGGGGAAAACATGCAAAAGGCTAAAGAACCCACAAGCTTTACATGAGTCAAATGATAATAACCAGAAATAAAACCCACCACTTGCCTAACATTTCATGAATTAACTATACATTTACTACATGTGTACACACAGTCCAAAAAACCTTGCTCAAATTGTTCACTTTTCCCTGTAACGCTTCTACTTATCAAGTATAAAAAACAAATAGACAAGCCACTCACCAATTACACATCGTTCATGCAACTTGTTCATCAAGTAAGCAGTGCACATAATGACAAATGTCAAAGACGACAACCAACAATGAAAACTTTTAAAGAAACAATAAAAAAATAAGTGAAACTAACCCTCCAACACATGTCGCATAATTTGCTTTCTGACCTTTGCTCATTAACTACCAACGCAATAAACACATAGTCAATGCATTCAACTTTTGTAGAATAACGAACATGAAAAAATGCAACTGAGAGCCAAAAATCCCACAAGAACATGATGGTTGGTTGCTATTAGAAGGGCTAATGGGAAATGCTTACAAAAATTTATAATGTTTGTGTATTGTTTTGCAAATTTTATTGTTGTTTCTCTGGTTCAAGTTTATGAATAGTGTATTATTTGTCATGCATTATGAAAAGTGTAGTGGTCATTAATGACTTGGTTGTTTCTTTATGATACTTGATAACTAGAAGTATTGGTTGTTGTTAAATGGGCTAACAGGGCAAGTGGGCACATCAAATTACATATGCTTTGAGCAAAGTCTTGTAGGTTGTGGGGGCAATGAATGTGTTAATTGTGTGTGTATTGCTTGAGTGGCTATTACCCTATTAGTAGGCATGATGGTTGGTTGTTGTTAGAAGGGCTAATGGGAAATGCTTGCAAAAATTTATAATGTTTGTGTATTTTGGTGCAAATTTTATTGTTGTTTATGTGGTTCACGTTTATGAATAGTGTATTATTTGTCATGGATTCTGCTCATTCAAGCTTATGGACAAATGATAATGAAATGAGAACAAGCACAAACAAAACCCAACAGTTGATTGAGATTATGTGAATTAGCTAACCGTTTGCTGCATGTGTGTCCATGGTCCACAAGACATTGCTCAAAACATTCAGTTTTCCCTGTAACACTTCTAGTTATCAAGTATACAAAATAAACAAATGAGCTATTGAGCAATTGAACATTGTTCCCATGACTCCACCCTCGAGCAAGCACTACAAAAAATGGCAAACATCGAAGAGAGCGCCTCATAGCTGAAAACACACAAGCTTTCGAACAAACAATTAACAAACAATAAGCAAATGTGTGTTTACTGCATGTGCACCCATAGTCCACAAGACATTGGTCCAACTACTCAGTTTTCCTTCTAATGCATTTAGTTATTAAGTATGAAAAACAAATAGACAAAGCAATTACAAGTTCCACATTGGAAGCATTGTGCAGAATGCCAATAGCTCGAGGATTAAATATTTTGCAGTATTTACAATGCCTCCCCATTTCATTAATTCACTTAAAAAAAATGAATAGCAGTCTTGTTCGAAGCAATAGAAAAACAAAGAAAACATAATTTTCAAACATGAAAAATCTATACTTAAATCACAATTATAGAAAGAACATAAAACAATTATAAACAATACAATTTCGCTCATCAATCAATAATCAAAAAAATGAATAGCATAATTGCAATTATAACTTGTGACTGCAAAAAATAGTTTCATGTTGATGAATTACATAGCATGTCATTCACTATGCTCATTTGTCTATTTGGAAATTCAAATTCCTTAACCAAGTGTGTCCCTTATTGTTTACAATTCTTCTAAGGCATAATAGTCAGGCACATTGGAAAACTTAAAGTTCATTGCAAATAAGAGGGAAGAATGATACAAGAATCTAACCTCTAAGTTCCTTGTTCAACAACCAAAAATATTTGCAATATTACAAATCTTCGCACCTTTCTCCAATCGCAAACAGTCATCCCTGTTAGAAAGTTAGAATTGACAGATTAGCATAGCTCATGACATGGAATATGCTATTCATAGAGACGAAACACAAAATCATATGATGGAAGTTCCCAAAAAAAAGGCAGACATGATAATTTTTTGCAACAATTTGAACATTAGATTAAAATTTTGCAAGGTTCTTCGATAAGCAAATGACCACCTAAGCAATCATAGACATTTGAAGCGAAGGAATAGGTCACTATTGGTATTGTTTCATTTGCAACTCACAAACAATAAACAAACTATCATTTTTTCTACTGGTTGGAGCAAGCCTATTATTCAACTTTGCTAACGTAAATTAAGAAAATAGGATACATTATATATGTTGCAAATATGCAATTACTAGATACAAATTATGCCATCTTTGATAGGAAAATGTTACATACTGAATCAATGAACACATGGCTAATTAATTAACCAATAATAGGAAACGTATAGAAGCATTTTCGTTTACACCTGGTCACCATTAACACATTACAAGGTATTGGAATTGTTGCATACTACTAGTCCAAGCGTATTGTTTTTGCCTAGTTCCAGGTTTGCCTATTCCATGTTTCCTACATCTTTAAAGCCCTTCAATGCTCAAAAAGCTACAGAGTTTTATTTGAACAACTATCTGAATACCTTAGTTTTTTGTGATCAAATCACCAAGCGTTAACATCTACTTTGTAATAAAACATAGGAAATGCAGTAAACATTTTCAGCAAAGAAAGAATATTGGAAGTGCATGGAGGAACATGAGTTTCTAATGTGACAAATAACTATGTATTGGAAGAATTATGAACAATAAAGGAAAGTGTTGGTTCAAGAGTCTGATTTTGTGGATACATAAGCTCTCAATGTATAGGTAAAGCATGAAATTCCAGAGGACCAATTAGTTTTATTTGTTTTTTGCAAAAATTCATTGCATTGTTTTGTTCTACTTTAGTATGTATCATTTTGCTAGAAAAGCTGGCACAATTTGCATTTAGACATTAAATATTTGCATCAATCTACTTTTGTCTTTTTTGTTGTGCTTTTGTTGCGAGCTCTTTTGTCTACACAATTATATGTTATGTTCTCTGACTTAAAACTTTTCACTGTTTTTATTTTGCAGCTGACATCTTTTCCCTTTATATGCTAAGCAATACTTTATTTTCTTATATTTTTGTTTAAATGAATCAGATTTCAATGTTGCAGATTTTTCGTATGCAATATATTAGCAACACAAAACATATATGTTTTTAAAGGACAAGTTGCTATTTCATATATTGCATTTCAATTTGACATACTTAGTTGGCCAACAAAATTTATTTGAAAAAATTTAATTATGTATTTCTATTTCGCTTATTTGCTTATACAGAAAAAATGGAAGACCTGCTATATGCAATCGAGAGAGAGATAGTATATTTTCATACATGTAAGGTTAATTTTATACTTGATTGAGTTATGTTTCAGCTACTTTACCACTCACTTAGTTTCTCTAGATAAATCAATAATGATTAGCATTTACTTTCTAACAAAACATAGGAAATGCAAGGAACATCTTCAGCAGAAAGACAACATGAGAAATTGCGTTAAGAAACATGACTTTCCCATGTATCGAAGAACTATGCATTGGAAGACTTGTGAACAACAAAGGAGGACACTGGCTGAAGAATATGACTTTCCACAAAGTGAAATGCCCATAGTGAATGACATTCCATGTATTTCATAAACATTAAACTACTATGTGCACAAAGCAATGAATACATGTACAATGTATTAAATCCAAGCATTGTGAAGTGTGGTGGACAGTTGGTGGCCAGACAAGCAATGAATGCATAGTTAATTGGATTTTATTGGTGCTTATTCTTGTTCATTTATTGGTTGTTCAAAAGCTTCTATGTTTTCAACTATTTTTTCCTATTTTTGGTGTCTTCATAATTCAAAACCTAGAGCTTCACTAAGATTTCATGAACTAGCTATGTGTTCACTGCATATGCACCCACATTACAAAAGGCATTGCCCAAAGCATTTAGTTTCCCCTGTAACGCTTCTAGTTGTCAACTACAAAAAAAAACCAGACAAGCCACTCACTAGTTGCACATTGTTTCCATTGCTCCACCATGAATCAAGCACTTTATAGAATGGAAAACGTTAATAACAACATCCCACATTCAAAAATGCACAAGCTTATGAACAAACAATAAACAAACAATAAGCAAATATGTGTTCATTTCATATGCACCAATGGTCCGAAACACATTGCTCATACCACTTAGTTTTGCCTGCAATGCTTCTAGTTATTTTAAAGTATCAAAAATAAACAAACTCGCCACTCATCAGTTGCATACTTGATTTAGTTATGTTTGAACTATTGTATTGCATGTTGCTACAAGCATACTTAATTCATGAAAAATTAGATGAGTGCTAGGTTTTGTTTGTACTTAATCTCATTTGGTAAAAACATTATGGATTTTTTAGCTCTTGGTTGCACTTTTGCATATTCGTTATTCTAAAAAACTGCATTGGTGGTCAATGGCTTGGCTATCTATTTATAAAACTTGATATCTTTATGACTACATATTCAATGAATGCATAGCTAATTCATGAAACCTTAGGCAACTACTGGGTTTATTTTGTGCTTGTTCTTGTTTCATTATAGTTTGTTGAAAAGCTTGTGAGTTTTTTACCTATTTTTTGCATTTTTGCATATGCGTCCACATGCAGTTTGACCACGACATTTTTGCAACAGGCAAAAATTAGACAAAATGAAACAATTTGCACAACTTTAAAACACATTTCAACAATCAAAATTCCTTGCAAACAAATATGCAAAAACATCTCATACTCTAACCTTTCACTCTCTGCTTCAAGATTTGTATCTCTCCAGATCTCTGTCTCTACTCCAATCACAAAAAATGGTTCTTGTTACAAGGAAAATGTTAACAAAATGTAGTCAATGCGTGTACACTTAACAAGATCTTGCCCATGTCAATTAGTTTTACACATGTATGTTTTTGTAAGCTTCTGAATTAGCTTTTACCAAATACTCTAAGTTCTTCTACATTCAATTTTTAATACTTCACAATCCAATAACAACTCACCTCTATCACATTCTCCAAAACTCAATTCTTATTAAGCAAATGTCTTTTGCCTGTCGAACAACAAAACATGTCTTTCTACATGAACATTTGTTACGAAACTTCAAGACCATAATCTTAGGCATTCACCAAAGGACAAAATTCTCCCCCATCTAAATTCCTACATGTATACATGTAAAACCTTTGCCATTTTCACTATACATGCACACATCTGATGCCTAGAAGCTATCCACTGCATCGAAGCATAGAAATCCATTGCCATTTACAACTGTTGATCATTTACACATTACAAGGCATTGGAAATGCTTCAAACCAGTAGCCTCAGCGTACTGTTTTTGTAGAATTTTTTTGGGTCATCTATTTCTTTCCCATACTTGATAAGAACAAGTGTTACAAGGAAAACACAACAGTTTGAGCAAGGATCTTTTGACCATGTGTGCGAGATGGGTTGTACGAATATTCTCAACAAACAATAAACAAACAACATGCAAATTAACCAAGCATTCTCTGCTTATCTTTGCACCAGTTGTCCAACAGATATCACACAGTTTGCATTTAATGCATTAAACATGCATTTACTACTTCAGTACTAACCATCCTGCCACCAAAACTCGCACTACATGCATCCCTAATTAAATATTTTCCACAAAATATAATGTTCCCCACCATATATAAAGTTCCCCTATTTTCTTATTTTACTTAAATCGAAATGAAAAAATTGACCTACTGGAACCAATAGAAAAAGAGATAAATAGTAATTTTCTAGCACCAAAAATACACACTTAAATCCCAACTATAGGAAAAAGACAAAAATATTTTAAATAAAACAATCTCATTGGGCAAGCGGCTAATTCAAAGCAAATGCATCGATTGCAATACTAAACTTGGCTATCAACATAAACTAATAATAATACTATGCATTGACAAGACTTCTTTTTAGCAAAGCCTTTTTAGTGTTAAACCATCTTGCATATACTAGTAGTTTGTCAAGTATAATGATACATAGTTTAATACTTAAATGCTCTTTTGAAAAAGAAGTCTCATCAATGCTATGAGTTCCAATGTGACTACAAATTTATGCCCTGTAATATCTAAGTATTGTTGCCATCCATATGCAAAATAAGCAATTTTTCTAGTTATCAAGTGCCATAAACACACAACAAATCCATTGACAACCACTGCACTTTCAGAGACTAACAAACATGCAAGACCGCAACCAATAACCAAAAAACCTACAAGCTCTTCAACAAATGTTAAACAAACAATAATAAGCACAAGAAAATCACAACACTCATCTAAGATTTCATGAGTCATCTATGCATTCACTGCATATGTGCTCGCCAACCCTCCAACCACCTCGCACCCATAGTCCAAAAGACCTTGCTTAAAATATCCAGTTTCCCCTCTAACACTTCTAATGATCAAGTATAAAAAATAAACAGATGACCCACTCACCAGTTGCACACTGTTCCTTTAGCTCCTCCCTCATTCAAGCACCACATAGAATCACAAGTGTAAAAAATGGCAACTCACAGCCAAAAAACACACAAGCTTTTCAATAAATAGTAAACAAACAAAAAGAAAAAAACAAGCACCTGCTTCATATTTCATGGATTAACTATGCATTGTCTGCTTGCGTACACACCAACTATCCAACACATATCGCGAAGTTTGCATTTCATGCATTAAACATGCATCCACTGCAATAGCTAATTAGACATGTTTACCTTTTGAAGGTAAACATGATGACTTGTTCATACCTTTATCCGCGTGTAATGTGTACATGTACAAATTATTGTCACTGTGCCTCAAAGATAACTTGCATTGTTATTAATAGCTACCTAGCCTAATTGGAAATTCTTATACATAGTTGCATAGGTTTTTTTTTACTATTAAGATTACGAAGCACCTTAAAGATGATTTGAGAAACAAAATATGCTAAGAGTATTGGTATCAAGAAATTCCAATACATGTGTTGTTTAATGCATCAAAAGAGTAGTATGTTGTTTCTACATAAAGCGACATCATTTTAGATCTTTGAGCAAGGCCTTGTTCATTGTGCAAGCATAGAATGCATTAACTATGCATTGATTGCTTTAATGGGCATTGGCCTACCAACAAAACTTGTAAAATTTGGATCTAATGAGTGGATATTTGCAACAGAAAAATTGTGTCAATCAATTTGGCATATTCTCAAAGGAAAATGAGCAATAGGCCTACTTGAAAAAATAGGAAAAGATATAAATAATAATTTTCAAACAAAAGAAATATGTTCTCAATTACTATAGTTATCAAGTATCATAAGCACACAACCAACCCACTCATGAGCAGTGCACTTTTAGAAAATAACAAACATGGAAGAGCACAATGAAGAAATTGAAACAGAGAAGCCTTTGAACAAACATTTGTCAAACAAGAATAGGCATAAATAAAATCTAGCACTTGCTTCACATTTCATGAATCAACTATGCATTCACTGCCTGTGCACCTATCAGTTCTCCAACATATGTCACACAATTTGCTTTCCGAGCTTTGTCGTTAGACTAATGGTTATTCAAGCAATAAACAGATGGTTTATGCTTTTAATGCACTCACAGTTGTCAAGACCTTGCTCAAATCATTTAACTTTGGTTGTAAGAGTGAGCAACACTTCTAGTTATCAAGTATCAAAAATAGACAGACAAGCCAGTTATCAATAGCACATCGTTCATAAAACCCTTCCCTCATTCGGGCATTGCATCAAGTATCAAACACCAAAGACAAAAGACCAAAGCTAAAAACATAGAAGGTTGTGAACAAACAATAAACAAATAGTAGCAAGCAGAAATGAGCATTTACTACTTCAATACGGAAAAGTTGTCCAACACATCTTGAACATTTTGCATTTAATGCATTAAACATGTATTCAATATTTCAAGATTGAATATTTTGCAGTATATATAATGTCCCCCTATTTTCCTAATTTACTTAAACTAAAATGAACATTAAAAATACTCCAACCAATAGAAGAAGAGATAAAACATAATTTTCAAACATCAAAGATTTGTCCTTAAATCCCAACTGTGGAAAAAACACATAAATTTTTTGAACAATATAATTTAATTTGCCAACCAATTATTTCATAAGCAAATACAACAATTGCAATAGTAAAATGCTTGTGAACAAAAAAAAGTTCCATGTTTATGAATTGCATGCAATGGCATTCACTATGCTCATCTGTCTATTCGACAAGTCAAATTCTTGAACCAAGCTTCTCCCTTATTGTTCACAATTCTTCCAAGGAAAAATATTTAGGCACACTGGAAGATTTTAAATTCATTGTAAACAAAAGGGAAAAATGATACAAGAATCTGACCTTTCAGTTATTTGTTCAATAACCAAGTATACATGCAGCCATATAGATCTTTACCCCCGTCTCCATTCGCAACCAATGGTACCTGTTAGAAAGATATATTAGAAAAATGAACATAGTTCATGATATATAAAATGTTATTCATAAACATGAAACACACAAGCACATGATAAAATTTACAAAAAAAGAGTCAAATATGATAAAAAATTCCAAGTATTTAGAAATTAAATCAATATTCTATCAACTTTGCTAACAATGTAGGAAGCATTCAAGCAATCGACATATGGTTAATACATTCAATGATTCCACAATGAACATGCTCTATGTACCAACAAGAGAAACATACAAGCTTTTCAAGAAACAGTAAACAAATGAGAATAAGCAGGAAAAAGCCCAAGAACATGCCTGGCATTTCATGAATTAACTATGTATTCATTGCTTGTGTACCCACTAGGCCTTCAATTATCTTTTTATGTACAAATATACTTGATTCATTGAATATGTGTAAGAATTATGCCAAGTGTTTGAAATTGTCCAATTTGTGCCAATAAGCAAATGACCGTTGCAATTGTTTGATTGCACTAATAATGTAGTTAGAGATATGCATAAGTGCAACCATGCAATATGCAATTCATATGCATTGCTTCAAATAGCGTATCAGTGAGATTTTCTTACAAGAAAATGAAAGCAAATATACCTATATTATACATTCAGGTGAATGTACAATGCAAAACATTGCACATGGACTCCATACCACATGCCCGTAACTATGCATAACTCTCATTGCAATAGTAAGTTGCTTTTGGCCATAAAATAGTTTCATGTTTATGAATTATATAACATGTCATTGATTATATTGATATGTTTGTGTTTCTCAATTCTATGATCCCCTTGAACACCAAAGGAGCTACAAAGTTATTATCTCAATAGCTTAGTTTTTTGTGCTCGAAAATTATAGTTTATCTCTTTTTCTGTTGCTTTCAGTAGGTTGATTTTTCATTTTCCTTTAAGTAAATCAAGAAAAAAAGGCAACATTATATATTGTCATAAATATTTAATTGGGGGATGCATATAGTGAGAGCTTTCGCAGTGGACTAATGTGTACTGAAACAGTGAATGTATGTTTAATGCACTAAATGCAAACTTCGTGATATCTGTTGGACAACTCAAGCATATGCAAGCAAAGAATCTGTAGTTAATTTATGAAATATGAGCCAAGTGGTGATTTTTCCTTATTATTTTCTTATTGTTTGTTGAGAATATTTTGTGTCTTTAGATGTGGGTTGTTGTTTGCAACATTTGTTATTTTGTACAACGCTTGAATGAGGGAGAAGCTAAAGAAACAATGTGCAACTGCTGAGTGGGCCATCTGTTTCTTTTTGATACTTGGGCAACATAAGTGTTAGAGGGGAAATTGAACATTTTAAGGGAATTGAATGGTTTTTGTTTCTTTTAGATCTTGATTGCGCTTCTGCATGTTCGCTATTCTGTAAAAGTATAGTGGTCATAAGTGGATTGGCCATGTGTTTATGATACTTGATAACTAGAGGTATTGCTTGTTGTTACAAGGGTTAACGAGCCAACTGAGTACACTAAATTACATATGCTTTGTGGAAGGTCTTGTCATGAATTCATTGTAATCAAAGAGAAAGAATGATACAAGAATATGACCTTCCACTTGTTCAACAATTAACTATATTTACAACTAAATATATCTTTGCATCCCTCCATAGTTGCACAAAAACATGTTACTTTTGCAACCAAGAATATGCATAATTACAATCATCAGATATGCAATTCATTGCTTAAGTATTGTTTTGTTTAAAATATTTTTGTCTTTTTCCTATAGTCGGGATTTAAGCACATATTTTTTGTGCTGGAAAATAACAGTTTATCTCTTTTTCCAATGGTTTGAGTAGGTTGATTTTTTATTTTTCTTTAAGTAAAATAGGAAAATAAGGGAACATTATATATTGTTGGTAACATTATATATTGTGGCAAATATTTAATCGGGGGATGCATGTAATGCGAGTTTTGGCGGTGGCCTAGTCGGTGCTCAACCAGTCAATGCATGTTTAATGCATTAAATACAAACCTCGCGATGTGTGTTGCACAACCAGTGCAAAGATAAGCAGAGAATGCTTGGTTAATTTGCATGCTAAAAAAAGATGAACATGGTAAATTTTCCCAAGCAATTCCCATTAGCCCTTGTAACAGCAACCAAGCATCATAAACACAGAAACAAGCCACTCACCAATAGTACACTGCGACAGAATAACAAACATCAAAGAATGGATACTTGTAGTTATCCAGTGTCAAAAACACACAGCCAAGCCATTCACCACCAATGCACCTTTGCAATACAACCAATAGCTAAAAAACCCACAAGCTTTTCAACAAATGATAAACAAACAAGAATAAACACAAACAAAACCCAACACCCACCTAATATTTCACAAATTAACTACGCATTCATTGCACATATACCCACATGGAAAAATGCAACGAAGAGCCACAAAACCCACAATATTTCCAACAAACAATAATAAAATAGGAATAAGTACAAACAAAATCTAGCACTCCCCGAAGAATTCATGAACTAGTTATGTGTTCACTGCATGTGAACCCACAAAATTTCCAAAAGTATATAATGTTGTATTCTCCCAATTTACTTTAAAAAAATTGAATAGTAGATATAATAGCATTTAATGCAATAGCTATACATTGATAGACAAGCATGCCATATCCAACACATACAATACAATTGCAAAGTTGACCTACTCCAACATGCAATGAACATATAGTTAATTCATGAAATGTTAGGCGAGTGTTGAGTTTGGTTTCTGCTTATTGTCATTTAACCCATGAAATCTTAGGGATGGATTTTGTTTTTGCTTATTCTCATTTATTTATCATTTTTTGGAAAGCTTGTCAATACTTTAGCCTTTTGCATCTTTGTTATTCTGTAAAAGTCAACTGCAGGTGAATGGCTTTGTTGTGTCTCTATGGTAGTTAACAACTAGAAGTATTCCTTGTTATATTGCTTGTTCTTGTTAAATCCTGACTATAGGGAAAAGACCAAAATATTTTAAACAATACAATTTCACTGGCAAAGCGACTATTTGAAGAGCAAGTGCAATCAATGCAATAGTAAACCTACCATTCAACAAGAACCAACAAAAGCAAAAAAAATGACATTATACAGTTCAATACATTGCCAAGGGTACTATATCATTCATTTTTGTAAAAGTATATCAACACATTAGGAACCCATTATATTTTTTGCAAATAGTCAAACATTGCATTCAAATT
>VDFB02134294.1:0-14385 GCA_007258455.2 Sequoia sempervirens | reverse complement strand
TTCAATAGATCTAACTCGTAGTCCACCGGTATGAACTGCTTTTTCAGTTTCTCTACCATGCGATCCCATATGGTGATATTTCCTTTTCCTCTTCAATTTCTTTCCAACTGGACCTCTTTCCACCAAATACTGGCATGGCCCTTCAGCTTCATTTTTGCAATCTTAACCCGATCTGGGTCCTCTATTTCCTCATACTCAAAATATTCTAGCTCATTGATCCAGTCGATCAACTCTTCCAGGTTCAAACTTCTGGAATAACTGGGGACTTTTTCTCTAGGTCTTTTCCCAATCTTCGAAATGGCCCTTATTAACCGCATTTGGTCTTGATCAATTGCTTCTTCTTCCTCTTCTACATTTGAACCTTCTTCCTCTCCTTCATCCTCACTTTCCTCCCTCAGGTTTAACCCTCTTCTTGTAATGCCCCGTCTTAATAACCTAAGAATGTTGCAAATGTGTTTAAAGGTGTAATAAATTTTTTTTTAAAGTATTAATATTAAGTTAATTAATTGCATACATTCGTTAGGCTAAGCGACGTTACACTACTTTGAGTTTTCCATAAATGACTTAAGTATTTCGCATTGCACATTTAATTAATAACATAAAGATAAACATTGCATAACATTGAAATTTCCATTCAAGATAATATATTAAAGTACATACATGTTTTTCCATACATTGCATTTGATAATTATACAATACTCATCCATCTGATGAGGTAGTTCAAATAATAATTACAATTACAATTACATTGTTCACCTCTTATACAATTGAGGGATGTTTTCAAATACAAATTAACAATAAGAGAAGTACATATAAGTTTCCATGTGCGAGCTCTCCATCCATGAAGCTCTCAATGCCATGATCGAACTGGGGACCCAACGGAGTAAGGTGCACGTTCCACCCAACCATGTGGTACCCGTAGGTCCACCCCCCGTGCTAGGAGATAGTAATAAGGTTACCTAGACCTAATCTACTAACCCTAGACACTAGTACAAACAATCTAATGGTTACATTGCTTCCAGATTTTGACAATTGAATTTACTACAAATACAAGGTTAACTGTTATTCTAGGTGGAGTGTCATCACAACGATGCAAAGGTTATCCTGGTGTTTCTTCCTAGGTTCCGGCCCCCAATCCTTGGGTTACCCTGGTAACCTCTTACGAAACCCGACCCCTATTGCATACTATTGCGGAATCGAATGTCTTTTAAAGGAACAAGACACCGATTTTCCATTCTAGGCCTTCTCATCTTATACGCATGACTATGGTAGCTCAAGAGTCATAAGAGAGGCATGAATATCTTGTTAAAATTTTTAAATCTAACTACTATGTCATTTAATTATCACTGACTTAGTTAACTATTTGTAAGTTACCCTGACACCACTTTGTGTGTCAGCCCTTATAGATAGCCACTCCCCTAAACATAACATGGTATCTAAGTTTTCCTAACTAGGGTTTACATGGTGCATAAGGTTTATCACAAATAAACATTTAACTCACAACAATTTCAAAACACCATATTTAACACATGCACAACCCAAGTTAACTCAAGAAATACATTTGATCATTAATTCACCCTTTCTACACAATTCTTTCTGGAAGACTTATACAACTATAACTTTCCCAATTTGCCCAAAAAGAACCCAAATAAAAGCAAATCAAGAAAGTATTGTCTACTGTTTGGATATACTAAATCCATATGTATGAGTTTGAAAACAACATATTTATAAATCGTTTAAATAAAAGATCAATTTGAGAACAATAAATGTAATTGTTTCTTTTATTTCATTCTTCTAATTTCCACAAACTTGCATATGATCATTTTATACACTTTCAGAATTTCAATTTTTCTCATGAAATTTAAAAATATCAAAATTATTCTTTTTAATTTAATAATTTCACAAACTTAACAAATATTTATATATATAACCATATAAACATATGTAAATATATAAATATTATTATAAAAATACTATATTTAATTCCAACAGATATATATATATAATCTAAATTATAAATTTTACTCTTAAATACTAATAAAATTCATATAAAATTTAAATCAAAAAGTAACTGTGTTTAATAACAATTTCGCAACCTGGCCGCGATGAGGGTTTTGGCAGGCGTCGGCCGCAGCCGAGCTGGCCTGTGTATGGCAGAGGCGGTGGGAGTTACTCCCACCGTCGCCTCCCTTAGGGGCGGCGACTGTGGGGAAAACCCCCACGGCCCCCATAAAAATAAAAACCCTTATCAATTTCATATATAGTCTTCTTTAAATAAAAACAAAATTTCTTTTGCACAAAGAATTTAAAACCCCACGAATTAAAATAGTGATAACCCTTATTTAAAAATAAAATAAAACAAAGCTTCAATCTGGTAATTTCGTCCGTACAGCGGTGAATTTAAAAACAAATATTCAATTAAATATGTAAATATCCATATATATGTATATTTTCCAGTTCATTTGGAAATTTACAGTAGGAAAATTAAATAACCTTCTACAGGGTTTACAAATGAAATCACACACAAACTTTTGTTTCATATCCCAAAATTATTCCTTGAAGAATTTTTTTTTTAAAACAAATATTTCCCTTTACAATTTTAAAATACTTTCTACAGAGAAATTTTTAAAAACAGAAGCTTTCCTGAAGCCATCAAGAATTCACACAACAAATATCTACAGAAGCTTCCTTTTCCAAAACTAAATAAAATAAATACAAGAGGATTACCTAGTTTCCTTTGCTTACTGGTGAAGAAATCCTTGTAGCCTCTATTGCCTGTAGCTACCAATTCCTCCCCGAGAACCAATTCCAAAATAACCAAAAGCCAAAGATTCTCCAATTCCAAAATCAACCAGAGAGATAACAACTTCTAAGAAATATAACAACTTCTAAGAAATATTGAATTTTACACAGTAAGAGAATTTTGAAAAAGCTCTGTTAATTTCCCTGTGAGGAAATTGGATAACCCTTCTGTTTTCCCGAGATCCAAAAGATCCTCCGTAACCAATTTTTTTCTCAACAACCTCATTTAACACACTGACACACATGTCGAGAAGAGGTTATGAAAATATCTTCTCCACTTCACAGCAATTTTTGCCCTTCAATAATTGCATGCAATTTATTTATTTTATTTAAATTTTACAACCATTATTTCAATTTACATGCATTTTTTTTAATTTAATTTTCTAATTTTCAAATGCAATATAATTTACACACTTAATAATTTAATTTAGTTAATTAATTTATTTAATTAAAATAGTTTAAATCTTTTAAAGATCAACTATTTAACCAAATAAGCTAATTAATGAATTAAATTATCAAGCAAGTAAATTTCTTCCACGTTTAACATTAATTTAAATACCAATAATTAAAGCACAATAAACTAACATTAAAATTAACCAATATTTAACTTTCAACAATTTATTCAAATAGAAAATGACAATAAAACCTATGACTCAAACTATAAACTGACAAAGTACTAAGACCAGGATTATAGACTAGACTAGGGTGAACCAAACTACTATCTCCCAATCAACGTAATCGTTGAGTCTTGACACGCTCAAACCTGAGTACCCAGGTGGAGTCAGTGTCATGTACCGCTAAAATTCCCTCCAACCGCCAAATAACGCAAGTAATATTATTAAGTATATATATATATATATATAAAACATTAAACAAGCACACCGTGCGGAGAAAATCATAGATATCGCAGGGCACTCAAAAGCGAGTGATGCGATTCCGTTCTCCACACCAATACACTTCACAGCAAACTGACGAAATAAATGTTGTTAGTCCATCATAAGCATGTACATATCAATAAACAACTGAAAGTAAAACATCTAAACTATATCCAATCATGTCTGAAATCAATAATAATCAAACAAGTATCATCATGTCATAGAATAAATCCACTATCGCTCAAAACCAGCGATCAAAATATCCAAACAAAGTATCATCATCAACCAGTGTGAAAACATAACAATGAAAAGCATAAGCATAAACGGAGGGCACCTCAATCGCCTTTGTAATCGCATCAATCCAAGCCTTTGGAGTGGATCGCCAAGCAGCATCTTTCCACTAAACATTTCTGCCGCTCTAATTCACCTTCAAAATCAATGGCATTTCGTGCATCACTTGAGGCATCTTTCTTGACCTCGAATCTCAAACCGCGGTCCCGGTGCGAATCACGAACGACAACGCATTTGTCCACATGCTCAAGAAACTGTTTCATTACCATTTCGATGAGGGTACGTTTCAAGACTTAGAAAATAACCCACAAACAGGCGAATACCTTATTATCCTAAAATGGAACTTCTATTACGCGCAGGGATCACAACCCTGCTCCTACAACACATGCAAGTTACGTAGTTTCTTAGAATTTCTTACAATATGCAAGCTTGTCCCCAAAAATTAGAAACCCACCCATAAATAGAGTTTCTCTTTAGTTTGGAGCCAAAACAACATTCAAATTTGAGTTTAGGTGGTTTGGTGCTGAAAAATTACAAATTGAAGTTCAAAATTGAAAAGAACATTTGCAATTGTATCTTTCTAGAAAGTGCCAACTTCCCTGGGCCATAACTTTTGATCTGGGGTTCTGATTCGTGAACCGTTTGAACCGTCAAAAGGGTCTCAAAGTCAAGAACGCGCTCCAAATTAGCTACGCCAATTTTAGAAAGTTTTGGGCCATTCTAAAAGCTTTAAGTGCCTCAAATCCAACTCAGAAGATTTTTAGGTGCAAATCTCGGAAACTAAAACTGTAATATCTTTCAACCCAGGAATAGAAAATAAAATCAGAATTGGGAATTTCTATTATGACGCAGTGGCAACCTCAAAGTGCAAAACACCAAAACAAAACCTGAAATTTCAACCATTTCGCGACGCAAGACGCCCTCAAACGGATTCCCAACAAGATTTTGTAATGATGATAAATGAGGGTTAAATTTTTTATTTTTTATTTTGCATAAGTTTGAATTCAATGAATATATTTTGCAATGTAAGTTCTAGTATTATTGCATTAGAGTGACTTCAAATGATGATATTATGTTGTTGACTAACTTCCCATAATATAATTTTTTACATGATAATTTTTTCCTATTTATACTCAACATCTAGATCATATTATGGAATACAAAGAGTGTTATGTCTCTAAATAAAGGAAGATTGTGGCTCTTGATGGAAGAATTCTAGTTGATCTTTCTACTAAGGTGATCACTAAAGCCTTTGGCATTCCCTCTTATCTTGCTATTACTGATATAAAAAAATAACAAGGTCAAAATGTTTATGACCAATTGGCCTAGAGAAATGTAAGGTCATTAATGACCATTAGATGAAGAAGCCAAGGGTAGAATCAACCAAAATTCCTAAGAAATTATATAGGAGTGATTTCATTTTGAAAATAAATGACTTGGTGACCTTGTTGAGTAGAGTAATGGGTTTTCCATTTGCTTCATCATTTCAATACTAAATGATATATTTCATTGAGGAAGTTATGAATGGAGATAAGAAAATATATAGGTCCAAGATAATAAGTGACAATATCCACAATCAACTAATGGTCATGATCTAAAAGAATCTAGAATTTTCTATATGACCTCTTATGTGGTATATATGTTGGCCAAGAGTTTTAGATACAGAGGATTAACATGCATAGGAAAAATTCATAATGCTCTCAACCTAGTGAAGGTATATGATTGCTATTCTTAGTTGCAATTTTAGAACTCCTCAAGTCATATTACAAAGGATTCAATGATGCATTCACTATGCATATCACAAGAATGTTGCAAGGAAGCCTTTAGAAGCTAGAGATTATCAGAACCATTGCATGCATCTATTCAAAGGGTTTGAATATTGGTTCATCAAGTTTCTAAAGTTCATAGAATTAAGAATAGAAGGATTTTCTAGAAAACCTTATAGATTGCTAAAATATTCAACAAATAAGATAGTATTATTAGAATCAACTAGGCAATTGTGATATTCAAACAAGCTCCTACAAGGCATATACATATTTGGTGTTCCATATCATCTTGAAGTTGACAAGGGATTATTTTATTGTCCTTCACAATTTGCAGAAGGGTCACATGTGGAATTGCAATGTGTCACTTGATCTTCTATCAAGCAAGGTCACATTTTGACCCATGTCATAAACTAGAGAACAATGTGGGTAAGCAGTACCATCATAAGGAATAGATTGAATATTTTTGGTTTAATTTCTCTGATGAGCATTATGTAAGAAAAATATTATTCTCTAAACTCTAATTGGACTCCATCACAAAATTCAAGATAGTTGTGGTGCCATATCAACTGTTTGATGATGGACAACTAGTGTAAGAAGAATAATATAGATAAGTGTTTGATAAATCGATCCCTTCTCCTGACTAGGTTGAGGAAGAATTTAATAATATTGAAAAAAAAATGCAACCAGTAATCAGTATAGAAAGAAATGGGTGGACACATAAGCAACTAATTTTATTTCTTAAGATGTGTCATTGATGTACAAGCTACTAGATCCCAAGAAGAAGGAAAAGCAGTCCACATTAGATGAGTTGGAGTCTTATGAAGGAGAAGATCCCTATAAAGCAAATAATGGTGAAGATACTAAAGAGGAAGAAGTTAGAACATCTCCTAAGCATAAAGTAAAGGGAAAAGAAAAAACAAAAAGAAAAACAAAGACAGTCTACTGATAGAACCAAGGTATACAAAAGGAAGGGAGATCAACCTAAAGGGCTTGAGAAGAAAACATTGAAAAGGAAAAAGAGAAACAAAAAGAAATATCTATTCAAGATTACCCTCCCACATCCTCCACTCCTCCTACTAAGACCACACCTCCACTTACTACTTCTATCTTCTCCACTTATCAGGAAACTTGTTCTACTACCACAACCACATCACTCAAAATTGGGGTTTTTATTTCCACTATCACTCCTAGCACCATAACTTCTTCCCCATTGAAATCACCATTTCATCTCCTTCACTTCCTTCTATTTTTCACCTTTTCAAATCATCCCTCAGCAACCACTATCAACTATCATTCCCACTACCAATTCAACCATATCCACTATTTCTTCTACCATGTCTTCCATATCTCTCTCGTTCTAGACACTCCCATCACTTTACTATCTTTTTTCATTTCCCAACTCACCCAGGCCTTACCCAAGGAAGTTGTAGCCAATGTACTCTTTAATGTGAAAAAGGAATTTTTGGCTCAAATCAATGTTCCTTTAGAATTTTATTTGTCTCATGAACATCTTGAGCCTCCCTTATTTGAATGTATTGATCAAGTATACAAGGGATTGGAAGCTCAATAGATCACCAACATGGATGATGAGCCCCTCCTTCTATATATTATGATGCTACAATTAAATTATATAGAAAAATGTAAAGGTTATTAATGAAATATTTTGGGATACATATCTTTTCAAAAATGAACATGAAGTGACTGATAAGATCCTTTCCAATGAAAAAATTCTATAACAAGGTCCATTTACAAAACAAGAGATATCAAATAAAGGGGATAATCAACAAGAATTACTTCATTCTTCACCTCCACACACCAAAAAAATAGATAATTTAATAGCACCTAAATGGCTATAGTCTCAATTGAAACAAAAGCAACCAGTTGTTGAGATTCCCACATTAGACAATCAATTTTTTAAGTATAATTGAGAAACCTAAAGAAAAGAAGAAAGAAAGGATATAGTCTCATATGTCCAAAGATGCTTCAAGATCTAGGGCCATGCATGTTTCTACCTTGGTGGTAGGGAAGGATAATAGGGATATGAGGCCTGAGGATTTCAATGTCTCTACTATTAATTTGGGACCCACTACCAAAGTTTGTGAAATTGAAGAATTACAAGAATTTGTGACTACCATAGTATAGATCTAATGGATAAATATGAAACAAAAAAACACAGTTGAAGGCACACATATCAAATTATAAGCATATATCAAACATCTTGTGGCCCCTTTGTAGAAAGATGATGGTACTATAGTCCTACCAGTGGTTATATCCTAGCAAGAAGTGGATCATATTGAAAAAATGAGATCCATGGTTCAAGCTACTCAAGCATGGCTAGATGATGTGCATAATCAAGGTTTCCAAACCATAGATGAGGCAATACAAGTATAGAAAGATTTATTTTCCTTGGGAAATGATATGAATAATTTGCTACATGATTGTAAGGGAAATAGAAAGTTCCATTTTAGGTGTTTCCAAAGATAGAGGCCATATGCAAGTTACCACCTGAAATTATGGTAGAAGAAAATATTTTGAGAAAAGAAGATTTATGTGAGCCACATTATTGGATGCATGTCGTGAAATATAGAAGAGATATAGTTGAAAAAGCTCAATATGAGGCATTACATATGAAGTCTCAGATAGATAATATTTTGGATAGTTGTGCTAACTTCCTCAATGTTTTGACTAGGCATCTTGTTCTATTGAATTCAATGTTGATTTATTTAAGCAACATTGGAAGTTGTTGATATATAGAAATTCTTAGGATGTCAAATTTAGTTATGATAATTTTCATTACTGCTATATTTTTGCCCAAGATCAAGAATTTTAGGATGGTACACATGCTAAGAAAATTTCATGTAATATTTTTACTAAGGCATACAATACCCAATGCTCCATAATTCATGTTACAAAATTTCCTTCAAATTATATTACTCTCATGCTTAGTACATTCATGATATATGAAAGGGAGGAGAAGGTAGATGGAAAAATAATTATTGAAGATGATATACCTTGAATCTTATTATAACTACATTTTGTTGCAAATTAATTCCTTTCTTGAGGTGTTCTCTTAGGAAAATGTGCCATGTTGAATCTTATTCCCCAATTCTCAAGAAGATATTTGGTCTTGTGACCTTTCTTTGAAAATTGTGCCAAAATTCATCAGTTGTTATGCCAGTTGTCTTAAAAGATGTTTTTCTCTCAAAAAAATGTTTAAAAGGTGTTATTTTGTCTTTTTTCATAAAGAAAAAAAGTGTAACAAAAATTAGTTTGAGTATAATATTTAATATTGCCCCAAGAATTAAATACAAATATAATTTGGACCTTTGGTGTTGGATTAATCCTCAACCTTTGAATTGTATACTAAGTTTCTTTTCTTTTTATATAAAATGCAATCATGTAAAGAATTGGATCAAGAATTGTTGAAATCAACTATTTTGAAATTAATAAAAGAAGAAGCATTGTTGATTCATGTCATATGTTGTTTTAGATAGTTAGCATGGATCCTCTTCGATATTAGATGAAGTTCAATTGCACTTATGATGAAATGATTTGATATTTGATAGATCTCCAATTCATACCATTTTTTATTTATTGATTGTAAGTTGCTTTGCATGGTTATTCTAAACATATTTTGAACACTAGTTCAATTGTGAAGATTGGATTAAGTTATGCCAGATTTGGGTACTTAGTGGATTTTCATAGTTGGAAAATATTTATTCATTTGAAGATTGTACTATTTATGTGGTGTTGTGAGTCCCTCTAATTAAGAATAAATTGGTTATATGTGGGATCCATCTATCTAAAGCATTGAATTGTTATTGTGATTGTTCGATAGGATTTCTAAACCCTTCTATCTCACCTATCTTTTGATTTTTTTTTAAATATTAGAATTAGCTAGGAAAAGCATCATTTCACTACTAAATTAGATGATAAACATCATTTTCAAATCCTAGATCTGAGGAAACATTTAGGGGTTCAATATTGTACAAAAAATCATATCAAAACCCTCATTAGATTTCTAGCTCATAAAGTAAGGCCCCTTGTTGAAACAACAAAACACATTGAAAAAATAAGTTATCTTGCAAGTCAAGACTCGACATTCCAAGCCTTTGGGGTAGTCACTTTCTTATTTATTAGTATTTGATTCCTTTTAAGAGAGGAAAAACTTACTAAGTATTTTATCTAAAGTTGTTGCATGCAAACATACCCATCAATAAAAGTGTCATGGATCCACACCTTGAAAATTTTCAAATGAGGTATTAGAAATCTTCTAAATCTCATTCATGGAGCTACCAATAAATGTTTTTCTTGGCCAGAGATTTAAATAAAATTGAACTTGTGTAACCAAAGTCAAGAGACCTTTTAGGCTATTATTTATGGTATTCCTCCCCAAATGATCCATAAATTAGGGTTAGATTATCTAATCCTTGGTCAAAGGATTAGAAATAATATTAGATAATGCATCATTTCATAATTATAAGCCCTACAAAGTATATTTGTGGCATTCTCCTCATCTTCCTATGGTTGGCCAACTAAACCATTGTTGAAAATTTTATTCTTCTATGAGAATTTGGCATCATAGGTTCTAGGTTATCTAGTTAGCTATTCTTGAGCCTAAATTGGCTTATTTTTCTTGATGTATATTTATCAAGGTCTTTCACTTGGTTCTCATTTAATGCATTTGGGAGTTCCTAATACCTATTTTTCATTTTGTTGATAATTGGAGACTCTCAAGTATCTTTTTTGGTTTCACCATAAATCTCTAGAAGATTGAAATTGGATCCATGTTTTGTTTAGGCCTTTTAGACCTAGTCCTTTTTCCATGGCATATGCTTTTGTAAGTAGACTAGCCTTGTTTCCCTTTCAAGTATACCTAGATTTTACATGCCTTCTAAGGTAGATATTATCTTCAACATTTGAAAAAATATATATTCTTCTTTCAATATGTTCTACTGATGTTCATTTATTTCTTTACACTAAAGGTATGACTTGTTATAATGCACCTATGCAAATTCAAGTGCAAGCTATCAAGGTTGTACTTGAGGTGATCTATTTATGGGAGCTTTTGGAGTAATGAGAAATACTCCTTACACTATTCCCAAAGTTCCACCTCCCTTATATTCCCCTCCTTGAGGATGCCTATGAAGTCACAACTAATATGCTAGAAAAGACCAGGGTTCTTATTCCCATGGCTCTTAGCCCCAAGAAACAAAGACAATGCTTCTTGTGGTTGGTCCTAGTCCTCAGGGTCACATTCTACCTCCTCTCACAAAAGTAGTGTTTCTAGTGTCCAAACTCTAGCAAGGTTCATTGGCTAGAGTTGGCCATTTCTCCAATTCGTGCTCAACAAATTTGGAGGATACTTCTAAGGAAGAGGGTGCCCTCATTAGCTGGGAGTTGGTTGATGCTAATCTTGCCTCTAGTAATGTTTGGGGGAAACTTGTTGGTAAAGACCCCCTCCTCTTGAAATTGCTTTAAATAGCTACATAGCTTTTTATGTTATGTTTAAAAACAAATTTTACCCTTTGACTTGTTATCTCTCATTTGAACTTGATGCTATCTAAATTTTAAGGGTTTATCTTTTTACCACCCACCTTTTTTCAAATATTATACTATTATCTCTTACTTTAATTAAAAGTTAAATAAATATTCATTTACAACCAAAAAACCAAAAATACCTTAAATAATTCTAAGAGTTGATTGATGATAATCATCCCTTTAGTGATGTTTGGGGGAAACTTGTTGATAAAGACCTCCTCTTGGAATTGCTTTAGCTACATAGTTTTTTATGTTATTTTCAAGCTTGACCCTTTGACACGTTATCTCATTTAAAGTTGATGTTATCTAAAGTTTACAGATTTATCTTTTTACCACCAATTTTTTTTCAAATATTATGCTAATACCTCTTACTTTAATTAAAATTTAAATAAACATATTCATTTGCAACCAAAAACCTCCAAAAAAACCTTAAATTATTCTAGAAGTTGGTTGATGATAATCATGCCTTTGGTGATGTTTGGGGGAAACTTGTTGATAAAGACCTCCTCTTGAGATTGCTTTCCCTACATAGTTTTTATGTTATTTTCAAGCTTGACCAGCTGGCAGTATTAACTCTCATTTAAAGGATTAGTGTTATCTAAATTTTGGTTTTTACCACCCATTTTTTCCAAATATTATACTATTATATCTTACTTTAATTAAAAGTTAAATAAACTTTACTTATTTGCAACCAAAAAACCCTTTTACCACCCACCTTTTTTTCAAATATTATACTATTATATCTTACTTTAATTAAAAGTTAAATAAGCTTATTCATTTGCAACCAAAAAAACCCCAAAAACTTTAAATTATTCGACACGAATAAAATGAAAAAAATAAAATAAAATAAAATAAAAAATCATAGCCCACTAAAAACCAAACTATTAAATTCCCACAAACAAAGACTTCCACACTTAATCCAACCAGAAATACTTTCAAAGACTCAACCTTCCAAAAGAACAGCCCGAGGGTCCCAGCCAAGCAGCCCAGCGGCGGAAAGGTTGCGAAGGTGACCAATAGAGCCGGTAAGCAACCTCCATCTAAAGTTTTGACTGTTAACCGGTCCCGGGCAGCCCTCCCCGAGTCTGGGACCTGGGTTTCCACGCCTGTGGTCATATGCGCGCCGCCGGGTGCCCGTTTTCAGCAGCCTAGGCACAGTATTACGACCTACGGACTTCTGTAGACGAGGTTTTTTACGTAATTGTGGGGCTCTAGTTCAGGACAACAAACAAATTCGCTTCGCAGCATTGTCGTATGGATTTCATATGATTCCAAGATAGATGGCTTCAGGCTAAGCGCCTTCGCCGCCCAGTAGGTGGCTGTGCAGTCACGGGTCCTGTAAAGATTTGTCCTTCTGGAAGGATTCGTCTCTCCTCGTCTCCCAAGAGAATGAATCAGTTCTTGCATGCCTTTTCCTTTTCCATGCAACTAACTACCGTGTTAACCAGAGCTGGGCAGTTCCTGTGACGTGCGTTTCGACGTTGGATGAAACAGTTGAGCCAGGAAAGTCGTTTCGATCAAAAGCCGGAGGTCACGGGTTCGATTCTTTTTGCAGTCAGCAAGATATCATACTTACGTAACTGGTGAAATGTCATAGTTCTAAGCACTTTGTGGATTAAATATTAAATCTTTAGTAGTCTAAAAGAGTAGTTTGAAAGTATTGTATTTATAGGAGAATTTAGTGCTATGGTAAAGTTTGGCTGGATGATGGGGTAATATTTAACTTGTCACTTTTGTTACTATATTTCTATGCATTCCAAAAGAATTAAAAATATATATTTTTTAAATATATTATTTTTATTTATTAGTTAGTGAATATGAAAGGTCAATGAGTATAACTTATATTTATTTGTCCATTTTCAAGTTTTGGTGAGTATATTATGAAATTAAATTGTGAATTAATCATTTAACGCATTCATTACAAAGGAAAGGTCATCTATGTTGGTATGTTAGGTGAGCTTATTGAGTATATTATGAAATTAAATTTTGAGTTGATCATTTAACACATTCATTACAAAGGAAAGCTCACCTATATTGACATGTTAGGTGATGTAATGGAAATACAAAACCTTAGCATGGATGTTGTAGGATTATGGTGTGAAGATCATTCCAGATAGGGTTTTGGTTATGTTTTGTTGAAGGAACCTTTACTATCAAATTAACATTATCATCATAGTTAAATTATAGTGGTATATATTGTGGTGTTGTTGATATTATTTCTTAAGGGAAGATGAATCTTAGTCAAGAACCTTTAATAGTTTTTGTAAGATTGAGACTAGTGACAAGAAGACGACTTATATATGAACATATGAAAATGAGGTTAGAACTAGAATCCAATTAATTATTTGTTAAGCTTGCTCTCCTATTAGCAACCATTGTAACATTGAAGGTAGTCATGACCACAACCTTCAAGAAATAATTATGTTAGGTTTAGGTTTTGTAGACCTACAATTTGTCATGTGTTATAATTTCAAGAACACATTTCCACCTACTTTTTCAATGGAAGTGAAGGTTCACTAATGCTTTTGTAATAATTTTTTAATCATAAGTTGTTTATTATTGTCTTTTTCTAGTACTTTGTACTAGTAGCACTCATTTACCAAATAATAATAATACAATTAGATTAAATTGGATTTATATACAAATTCACTATTTGAAAGTCAAAAATAACATTATCATTTTCATGTAAAATACCATTATCATAGTTGTCTCTAGTGTTATCTTGTTTTGATGTAGTTCTATTTTTATGGGTGTCCACAACTAAAATGATAAGCCCTTATTTTTTGATATAATTTGGGGTTTAATTGATGCTATTTGATGAGGCCATAAATAGGGGCCTCCTTCCCTATACATCAAAACACATCATGCCCCAAGGACCCACTTGAAACCCATTGACCACCAAAGATTAACTTTAAGAAACACAATAACATCTATTATACAGTTTTTGAACTTGGTATCTATTGCAAAACAACCAATATTAAGCCATGCACCCATAAGCAAAAATAATAGTCCCTTCTTATTTTATGAACATTATTTAATTAATTTAAAAATTCACTCACTCATTTGTGAAAATTATCCTCTATTAAGATTCAAAAAAAGAATTTATTTTA
>VDFB02134293.1:0-11036 GCA_007258455.2 Sequoia sempervirens | reverse complement strand
AAAGTAATATCATCAAAAGATGTATGCACTTCTCTCACACCTCATGGCTATCTTGAGAATCAAAAACAATTTGGTGACATTAAGTTGTGTAAATAATTTCCCATACACAGTTCAATTTGGGTTTAAAATTGAAAATCTTGTGCGAGTGTGAGTATGACATCATCATGTATATTCTCTCTTTGTTGCCATCAAAGATTGATCGAGTTATGGATCTTGTCTTTACTCACTTTTCTTTATCCTAGAGGGCCTGCCTTGGGGAAAAATAACTCACCCAAGGGAACGACTCAACTAGTAACACTCTCAAGCCAAGAGTATTTCCAACCAAGATATAAATGTGGGTATTGGAGTAAACGCCAGTATCACATGGTTGGGTCTGACGAGATGAATCCAAAAGGGGACTCTCGTCATATGGATCAATATCCATGAATGAAAAGTCCAAAATAGAACCCTTGTTTTGTAGTGCCTAATTGATCCATTGAGAGAGTTTATCAAAGTGGTGCATTGCAATTTAGATTCTGAGAAGTTAATTTCCATGTCCGATCTTGGTTAAAGTATAGAGGTTAAGACTTCATTCTTAACATACCTTTATACTCTTTCCTTGGTTGCATGTAAAATCATCTCTTCTATGAAGGGCGTGACACAAGCCCACCAAGAAAAACATACCAATTGAGCTAGGACGTCATATTGCTTGTGGTTTGAAAACACTGTGCTTTGATTGAAAACATCAAAACCAACATTCAATGAATCATCAAAATTGCAAACCCTTTAGGAGAGGAAAATATCCTTGAACAAATTCACATTATTGCTTGCCCTTAGGATTCGTATCCTTAGAGGCTTCTAAGCATTTGGATTTCATCTCAATTTTCTCCTACTAAGGTCAACATTAGGAAACCTTTGCCTTGATTTTCTAAATTTCCACATAATGCACTTTGTGGGATGAAAGAGAATTAGGAAATTGGATATTCAATTGAAAACATAATCAAGAGTGTGTTTGTGGTAGAAAGAATCTATTAAGAAAAGATTGAATCAATTGGACCCCACATATGTGCTTGGAATATTTTGATCTTATGGTTTTCATGAAAACATTGATCTTTTGATTTTGAATTACTCTTAGAGAAAGGCATGTTCTTCACTATCTTGGTCTCGTAAACAAGTCCTTCTTAGGTTCATTTAGGATCAAATCAAACACTTCATCCATTTCAAACAATTATCATCTCATCCCATAAACAACTTTAGAGCTTTGGAAACATCATTCTAGACTTGGGTAAATCATCAAAATCAAAATCACCTTGTTTAGTTAGGAGTATGGGAATGCATCCTTTCTCATACCTCTATTTAAATTAGCACCCCTTTGACCAAGTTCATCCTAAGATCACATCTAACATCTTAGGGTTTACAAGTCCATTATCCAAATAAAAAGCAATCAAAATAAAACCCTAAGTCTAGAATTGATCCAAAGTCCCCAAAACATTCAACACTCATATCATTTCCCTTTTCATCCTTCATCTCGTCATTGGTCCTAAGAACCTTAGAGGTCACTTTTGCAACAAGGTAAAAACATAAGAGGAACATGGAATATAAACTTGAGTCATACATCATGAGTAATCCAAGTCAACTAAGCTATCAAAGCCTTACAAATCAACACTCACATCTATACAAAGCGTACATGGGATTATTACCTTCAAAAAATATCAATGGCACAACAAGTGTGAGTATGCCCAAATCAAAGTTTGGAAAACATTTCCCAATGGTAGATCTAAGTCCAAACCTACAAATCCACCAACCAAAAAATCAATGCATGAGCCTTCAAACGAACAACATCATCCCACCAAATCCCTACTATCCAAATGAGAATGTACCAAGTACAATATTTCCAAACATGAATCCAAAAAAAATTGGGAGAAATATGTTTGCAAATCATACAAATATTCCACACATCAACAATGGTCAATTTCAACCTATCATGCCAAATATGAACATTATCCCAAATCAGAATAGTTTCAGCTTAGTCACCAGCTATGTTTACATCTTCTATAGTTGTTCCTAATTCTTTCTATTAGTGCTTTTTATAGTTTGACTTTCTTCTGAAGCAGCATTTTGAGGACTCACTATCATCCTTGGTCTAATCTACATCAGTCTTCACATTGTTTTACATTATCTCATTCTTTATTTAAGATTGGGGACTCCTAACATTGTGACACTTGAGCAGGGACTCAACATTGAGGGGGGTTGCATAGAATTTTTTCATTATCTATTATGGGGGCTTCTTCCTCACTTGAGGGATGATCCCACAAAGTTGGTTTACAATTTCTAGGAGATTTGATTTTTTTTTAAATCACATATTTTTAGAAAATATAATGATTCAAGCCTTAAAATGTTCCATTTAAAGCATTTGAATTGAAGAGGGTTTGATCAAACTACCTTACATCAAACCACATTGGATAGAACCTCACTAGTTTTAAACCATACCTATAATGAAGTCTCCTTTACACCTATCAAAATGATGATAAAAACCACTTTTGATTTACCTTTTTTGGAATCAAAAGATTTCATTTAAAATTCATTTTTTTTTAAGTATGTAGTCATACTATAAGCTTCCCAAAAAGTACAATTTTAAATAAATTTAATTAAATTATTATATTTATTTTTTATTTATTGTGAATATAGGTTTTTTACAGAAAATCAAGCTCTGTGTTCTGCACATGTGGAAAAATAAAATAAAAAATATGAGTGCACCAAATATTGAAGTCCTTGATCCAACAAATAAAAATAAAAATTGAATTTCAATACATACAAATATATTTACATTTACCTATGACTCTCTAAGTTCATATTAATAACATTTTCTAGAATAATTATTATTTTGATGAAACTAAGTATTGTAGCAATATTTAACATATCTATGCAATTCAAAATTAAAGTAGAAACAGTCTATATCTACCATTCCTACTAATTTATAAATAGCATCTAGATTAAATGTATTTTAAAAGAGAACACTTTGATCTATACTTAAATTAGGATTGGTTACTTCTAAGGTGCAACTACCTCACTAATTAGATTATGCCTGGTTGTAAATGAAATTTGCATGCTCAGGCATATTTGATAGCAACATTCAAGGATTAGTGTAGTCTAGAACCAAATAGATAAGGTATGGAGGATGTTTATTTGTAGGAATTTTATCTTAATGCATTTGATGTTATTCATCTATTATCTTTATGTTATTATATTTAAAAAGGGCCAAATATTAATGCTAGTGAGAGTTTCACCTAAGTCGCTATATTCCTCTAAGTGATCTTTGATTTCCTTCTTACTTTTTCTTATTTCACACGATGATCTCTTGATTGACCATTGGTGTTCCTACTTCTATTGTATGGCAAATAATGATTCTCAGCAAGACGTGTATTTGTGAAAAGAAGTGTATCTTCATGGTTTCATTATATGGCTTAATTGAAATCAATTAAGGTTTAAAAAAGTGTAGAATACATATATCATCCTAAATAAATCGTGTAACATGACTGTAGAAATATAATATTATTTTATGAATAAATTGTCTAATGTGAAATATGCATATATATATATATTAATTAATTTCTCCCTTTTGATCAATTTATCTTTCACACAGGGGATATGACACCTCCCTAACAAGATAGACCCTTGAGAATGAGAAGGGAGATGGGAGATCACAAGCTTGTGATGACACTATTTTCGCAACAACATGAGGAAAAAATCTAGTAGAGTGCCAACCTTAGAGCTTCAACAATCAAGAAAGTGTTGTGAAATGAAGTGTGGATTGCTTAAGAGAGACAAATTTAGTGTACATAGAATAAAGAAATTGGATTTAATGAGAAAGATAGATATTTCAAGGTGAATAGAAGCCCAAAAGAGCCATTCAAGGTCGGTCAAGGGTGCAAGGGCGATACTCTTCATCGCCAATGGAGAAGTGTAATGCTTCTACAAATTCTAGAGGTAGGAATCATGTTAGGATGGCAACATGTTGCACAAACATCTTTGTGTTGCACTAGTGTCCGCAAAAAAATTCCCCCATCGTCAGTACACATCGCTGCCAAGTGGGGTAAAGTGGATGGATGAGTTGGAATAGCATTTTTGGGTTTGATTTTCCTAAGGGAAGGGGTGTAAATGGGGAATTTACATGGGGTACAAATTCTCTTGCCAAACTTTTCACAAAATCCTCCAACTAAATTAATTAATTAATTGATTTAGGCTAATTAATCCCCATTACCTTACCCTCCAATATTTAATTTTTCTTTATCCCTTAATCGTTGTCTATTTAATCATAGTCATTGAAATCGAGCACATGGTTCACAATCTAAACTTGTCATCATGTGACAAGTATCCCTCCCACCTTTTTCGTCTCATATGTGATAGGATGCAAAAGCCAACATAAATTTTCATCTCATCCATCCATTTTATAATCTCTAAATCTTAGTCATTCACATAGGATATACCCTAGTGTTGCCCTAATCAAATTCTAAATCTTAGTCCTACCATCATGTTGTTCAAAGAGTTGATCGATTAGACAACACGGGCCTTTCTTTGGAACACTTTTTAGAATTTGGAAAAAGGGCGTGCGTACACCCCAACTGTACACATAGTTGCATAATACGATTGTGATGGTACCTACAGTGTAAGAATTATTCCACAGTTTTTTAAAATAACTTCTTAAAACAGTTACACATCCATTTTTAATTTTTTTTTTTTATAACATCGATTGTGATGGTAGTGTAAGAATTAGTCTGTAGTTTCTTAAAAGGGGAGATGATTGATCTTAGAGTGTAAGAATTAGTCTTTAGTTTCTTAAAAGGGGAGTTGATTGACTTGATAATTCATAATTGAATGAAATGCATTTTTTAGATTTAAAAATCCATAAATTATGTGATATTGTATCAACACACAAACAAAACATGAATTAATGCATGACTATTAATGTACATTTTTTTAGGTCTTTTTGAACACCTCAACAAAAAGCATACTGAAGTGGCATCATTTGATGATGTGAACCTCAACTTCAATTATAAGCAGAGATCTTATTATGTAAGCTATTATTGATTTGAGAGGTACAAAATTAGAGTACTCAACTATTAGGCAGGTCATCTCGAGTATGAATACATTTTCAAACGATACAAGATAATTTATTATTTGAACTGTATATTTTACAAATTTGAAAAGGAGCCACTAATCATTCAATAAGTTTATGAGGTGCAATGTAAATGAATCAAATTTTACCATGACTGATAGATGCATGTGCCAAAACTACACTTTTCATTTCTAACACCTAATCCTTTGCAGCAATAAATTTAAAATATGGAAAAAGAAAAAAAATTAAATCATGCTTGATTTGTTATTTTTTTTGGGATATGACTTGTTCTAGAGACGCTTTATATATTAGTTTTGGGAGTATGTCTAATAATTTTTTAGTTTTTTTTAAAATCCAATTTACAATTACTCTTGAAATTGAAGATTAGGCAAGAAATAACCCTCTAAAATTCTAGAGGCAATTCAATGATGGGCTCATCAAGCACCAATGGGTTACATTATCTTCTTATAATTGTTTTATTTTTCTGGATACAATTTTGAAGATTTTATAACACCAGCAAAACTACCACATACAGAAAAGGATTGAATATTACTAGACTTGGCAGCTTTGACATTAGGATACACTTTGTTGATTTATAATTTGAAAAGTAGTCAGCATTCAATTTTTTCAGACCATCACCTGTAAAGGATAATTCAAAGCTTTCATATTCTGTGTACTATCACACTTGAATAGCTCTGAAATTCGACATTATATTTAAAAAGCTTCCCTCAAAAGTAACATGCGCTTCAAATGTGTGGTTTGAGTTCAGAGCAGTACTATATCATCTAAGATTCTAGCCAATCATTATACAGACTTGAACATCTGCTAAAAGAAAATTTAACACCTGAAAAATATATAAACAATATATAGCTGCTGGTTGGTTGATTCTAACATCAACAGGATCATATTTTCCTATAGGTACAGGTAAGATTTGGAATTCAAAATTAATTAATGGTCAATACATTGAAACATTGTACAAATATCAGCTGGACAGGCTAAGGATTTAACTGTATAACAGTCTTGGCTCACTTGGTGAAAAGAGTGCTAAATCTTTGAATTTAGATTATTATGACTTGGAGTGATTTAATAATCCCCAAAGATTTTGTCAATTCAGACAACTTGAAACAGCATAGCATTACGCAGAATTTTAAGAAGTTTATACCATTGTCAAACCATGAGAACATACATTATCTCTATCAGTGTGCCCCGGTATAGATTTTTAACATGATCCCTTAATCAACTATAAATTTCTGTTATATTGTCATTAAATGCTTTACATAGTTTCGTAGAAAATATTAACACTCGAGTACAGTTGAATACTAAAAAAGAGTAACAATGCAGGGAAAAAGAGCTAAACAAATGGAAGTTTCTGCAAATGGCCTCTAGTTCTTTATTGCAATAAGATACATACTTTATATTAATTGAAACAACTAGTTCAACCCAGACCTTAAATCGTGTGGTAAACACACAATGATAAGCTATTCAATCTAAGCTCAACAAGAAAGCCAGTGGAGTCCAATATAGGTGGAGTACAATTATTTTTTCCTATGAAAAGTATGCTTGTTTAAAGATTATACTTCTGTAAAATAAGGGTTGCACTAAAACGGAGGAAAGCTTACCGTATACCAATTGTAATATTACTGCCTATAAAGGCATGGATGGTAAACTACTATTTAGCCAGAAAATTAATAATCAAAGCTGGAACAAAACAAAATGCTTCAACAGTCAGGAATAATACTTTCTCATGGAGCCACAGATTACATTAAATATTCAAGTTCTACTAATTTGACTACTGGGAGAACTGCTGGTTTCGACCACAACACATTGAGCCTGAAGTCGCAAGTATTCACAGATCTCTTTTCTATAGCGCTCTTTTTCTTGTATACCACGCTCTTGATAAGGCTGCCATAAAAAACAAATTAAATAAACTCAATATAAACATTTTGTATATATGGTTATAAGTAAAACACTAATTTTGTCATTTACATACAAGTTTTTCATTCTCATAGCCAGTTCTGTTCCGCCTTGGTGCAATAGGATCCTTCCTAATCATTAGTTTCTTTTCCCGCCTACGTTCAATCTGATGTTCCGTGACAGAGGCTTTGAGCTGATTACCCATGCTATTCATAAAGGGAGATACAATTGAATGTTGTGGTAAAGTGCTGGGAGGAACATGGTACAAAACACCCCTCATTTTCTCTGTCCCAACTGTCACATTGACTAGGTAACCATGCTCAGATCTGGCGCTCCAGATAGTTCTATCATTCTGTAGTGCTATCAGGCTCAGATCTGGCGTTCCAGATAGGAGAAGAAACTACTCAGAGAAAGAAGTTGAAGGGATGGAAGATAAATCTGAGAAGGAAATTGAAGGGATGGAAGGTAAATCTGGGAAGGAACTTGGAAAGATGGCAGATAACCCTAATAGCATACCTCGACAGAGACACACAGTACCATTGGATCCTGAGGGTACTACAGTAGAATCATCTAGGGAGCCATCACAATCATTCTGTTGTTGGGATTGATTTATGAAGAACTTCCATGAAACTACTATAGTACACTCAGGATCCAATGGTATGGGTGTCCCTGTCGAGGTATGCTATTAGGGTTATCTTCCATCTTTCGAAGTTCCTTCCCAGATTTGTCTTACATCCCTTCAACTTCCTTCTCAGATTTATCTTGCATCCCTTCAACATCTTTCTCTAAGTAGATTCTTCTCATATCTGGAACGCCAGATCTGAGCCTGCTGCTTCTCCTCCATTTTCCTGGCCAACTCGCTCCCTTGTTTAATATCTGGAATGATATTCGTGCTTCTTCCACGTATCCAGAAAACACCATGCACAATTATATATTCTAAAGTGAATATTAAACATGAAAGCTTAACTATATGAGAAGCAAATGAGTATGCATAAACCTTTGGTTGTGTTGGAGAAAATCAGCAGATGCATGGCATAATCAATGTTAACCGTGCCAGATATTGTGCTAATAATTAATGTTTGATATCGGAGAATACAATTATTATTATGAGAAAGTAAAAGTTTTCAAATTATTATTATTATTATTTTAAATATTTACATAATGATTTAAAAATCTATATTCCAGATGAATATACCGAAAATGTGTGATGGCAGCCCTGGCGCGCGCCAGGACTGCGAATTTGAAAATTTGCAGGCTCTTGGCGATGGTCGAGCACGTCGTTCTGGGGTTAAGACTCGGGGAGGCGCAAAATGCAAGCGGCCAAATGCCTCTGGGTTGGGTGTCCGCGGTGGTGCCAATGGAGATGGGCGCAAACGTTATGACCTCCGTTCTGCTTCGGCCCTAGATTTGCTGGCTCCCACTCAAAACGCTCCGGGTTTTGACCCTTTAGGGTCAGCTCAGGCAGGAGCGTTGCCTGGTTCTTTGCCTGCTCCTCCTGTTCTTGATCTGAATGTCCATGCTGGTTACAAAAATCGGGCAAACCCTTTCCACACGTGCTCAGCCTTTTGTTTGGAATAGATTCTGTGTGCTAACCCTAGCCCGCCTCCTCTTGCGCCCCCGTCTGATCCGCCTTCTTCTCCTTTGGTGGAGAAGCCCCCCCGTTCCGGTGGTTCCTCCGTCTCCATTGGGGATACAGAGATTGAGTTTTCTGGTGAACCCTTGGATCTTTGCATCACAGACGGCTGCATTGAGGAAATTTCTGCTGCTATCGGGAATTGCTCTTTGGTGATGAGATGTTTGTGCAGGCGCCCGCCCATCGCTTCTGTCCTTGAGTGGGTGAAGTCTACTTGGAATAATTTGGCTACCCCGAAGATTGAATCTCTTGACTTTGGATTCTTCCTGCTCACTTTCAGCAGCGCTGATGATTGTAATTTTGTGGTTCAGAATAGGCCTTGGTTTTTTGGGAATACCGGCCTTTTCTTCTCTCCTTGGACCCCCTTTTCTGATCCCGCCACTGCCAAGATTACTTCTATTCCGGTTTGGATCAGGCTCTACAATCTGCCCTTGGTGATGCGAAATGTGGATCTCATTAGCAATCTGATCAGTCTGGTGGGTGTCTTTGTCAAGTTGGATGCTGAGGCTTTGGCTCGTGACTGCAGATTCTATAGAGTTTGTGCTATGGTGGATATCTCAAAGCCCCTCTCTCATTCTATTTGAATTCATTCTTCTCATGGGGTTTGGACTCAATATTTAAACTATGAAGGCTTGTCTTTTCGCTGTTTTCGCTGCAATTTGTTGGGCCACAAAATTGAGGCTTGTTCTCTCCAACGATCGGCTGGACCTAGGTCTGTTAGGCCCAAAAAATGGGTCAAGAAGGTGGGCTCTCCGGATGCAGATTTTATTTGGCGAAATCATGGTATCTTCTTGGAATCACACCCTGTTACGACTAATGATCCTGTGCAACCTCCCATGACTTTCTCCCCTCCTGCGATCCATGTTCATGACAATGCTAATGAGGCCTCTCCTGGTTCGGAGGAGGATGATTATGATTCTGATGGCACCTTTCCTTTTATGAATGATCTTAACAACATGAACTATGACTATTTTGACCACGACGTGACTGTGGCTCCTCAAAAACTTGGGATTTTGCAATCAACAAATAGCAAACTGAAATCGGATTGTGGTGGTCCAAAGAGAAAAGCTGGGAGAAAGTCCAAGGCCGAGAAACTTCGTATCGAAGGAAAGGAAGCTGTGGAGGAGGGCTATCAGTGGACCATGGAGGCTCTCCTTTCCAGGAACAATAGACGAGCTTAGTTGCTTATTATATGGCTGCAAGCTATTTCTTATGCTCTTGTTTGTAGCAGTGTCTTGTTTTTGCTTCTCTCCTTTCTCCTCTCTTTGCCCCTCTTTGGATGTCTTATTTCTTTCAGGCTCTAGCTTCTCTTTTGTTCCTTCTTTCTGCATAGAAAATTCTTTGTAATTCTTTTTTTATGTTCTAATAAAATTCACGCAACTCCGGTTGCGTCTTACGAATAAAAATAAAAAATAAAAATAAAAATCTATATTCTCATTAGAACATGGCATTAAAGCATTGATGAGGTTAAAAGTAAAATAAAATTAAATTTATCAAATTTAAATATATTCAATTTATTGTCTCAAATTTTCAATTATTATATGGTAACAAACCTATCAAACTTATTATTCCAAACTATTTATCAGGCTCCAATTGCATTATTACAACTTAGGTGAGGTTTAATCTTTTTTTGTTACAATATATTTAATATTAACTTAGGTGAATACTTCTTGTCCAAATATATTATATGTAGATATATTACTAGAATAATATCTACTAGAATAATATCAAAAAATATTTGAACAAAAATGAACTTACAAGAATCTCCTACTGCATGTATTTTAAAACTATAGGTATATGCAAGATTTTTTTGAGCTAAAATAAAAGGTTACTTTAATATTTTCCATTATGATTTTAAGAAGCTATTCTAGTTATAGGAAAATTACAGAAATCTCCTACTTGTCATTTGCATATATTTTACAACTATGGATATTTGAATGATTTTTTTTAAACTAAAATAAAGAGTACTTTTATATTTTCCATTAGAAATTTAATAAGCTATTTGAATTTATAGTATAGTTCTAATGACAAAAAATGTCAAAAAGGATTCCATTCTATGATAGAATCTCGACAAGGATTTCATTCTATAGAATAGGGTTATGGATATTTGAAAGATTCTTTTGAGCTAAAATAAAAGAGTATTTTTATATTTTATCAACAAGGATTTCACAATGTAGAATAGGGTAGAATTAAGGGAAAATGTATGAATCAATAGTATCAATCATCAAATAAATAAAACTCAAAACCTTGGACGTTAATCACAATAAGGATTTCATTATGTAGAATAAGGTTATGGCTATTTGAAATACTTTTTGAGCTAAAATATAAGAGTACTTCGATATTTTCCATTATGAATGTCATAAGCTATTCCAATTATAGGAAAATCACAAGACT
>VDFB02134292.1:0-58202 GCA_007258455.2 Sequoia sempervirens | reverse complement strand
CTCTCCCTCTCTGTCATGTCTCTCCCTCCCACCCGCTCTCTCTCTCTTAGGTCTCTCCCTCTAGAAACCTACCTAGGTAACTCTCTCTCTCTCTCCCCTCTCTCTATTTATCCCTACCACCCTACCTAGATAAGTCCCTCTCACTCCACCCCCTCTTTCTCTCCCTTTATTAGGTCACTCCATCCCACAACCTCTCCCTCTCTAATGTCTCTCACTCACACTCCCTCTCTCTCCCACTCTATCACTCTCACACTCCCTCTCACTACCTATCTCTCAAGTCTCTCCCTTTGGCACCCTACCTACATAACTCTCTCTTTCTCTTCGTCTCTCTCTATCTCCACCCCTCCTCTCTGTCTCACACACTCCTTTTATCCCTCCCACCCTACCTAGCTAAGTACCTCTCACTCCAACCCCTTCACTCCCACTCCCTCTCTCTTAAACTCTCACTTTATCCCTTTATCCCTCTCACCTCCCCTCATACTCTCAAGTCTCTCCCTTTGGTACCCTACCTACATAACTCTCTCTTTCTCTTTGTCTCTCTCTCTCTCCCCCTCTCTCTCCCTCTCTCAATTTTCTCTCTCCCACCCCCCTCTCTCTCTCACTCCCTTTATCTCTCCCACCCTACCTAGCTAATTCCCTCTCACTCCAACCCCTTCTCTCCCACTCCCTCTCTCTTAAACTCTCACTTCCACCCCTCCTCTCTCTCTCTCTCTCTTAAATTTCTCCCTCCCTCTAAAGACATACATAAATACATACATACAAGCATAATACATATATAAATACAATCCTACATACATACAAGCATATATGTGCATACAAACATACAAATATATAAACATACATTCAATATGCATTTAAGATAAAGCAATACATAACACGAGCGTGTTATACCATGCTCATGTTATGTCTTGCTAGATATGCTCCCCACAAACAAAAACCATGTCAAAACTGACATATAATGTGCTCACATTATATTTTTCTTTGGGAATCCCCGAGCCTTAGGATTGGTATTTTCCTTGGAATACCAACCCAAAGGCTTGGAGGGCATTCCCAATGACCAGAGACGTGTTTTTACAATTTCTACAATATTTCACATAATCAGGTTTGTGTTCACCGTCGGGATTGCACATGGTTCAATATCAAACAAATCGAACATCTGGGTAATGTTAGGTTTTCTCTTAGCTATCCAACGATGTAATTTTTTTCACATTCTGCCAATGTTAAGCCATTCATCCATAATTTCTTTTGTTTGTATGTCTCTTTTTTGGCAAAAAGCAGTGTTTGGTGTTTTTTTCATTATAAATTAACCATTCATTAAAATTTCAAATAAATTACATTTTTAGAAACTAGACTCCATTCTACAATTTTTTTTTAAAAAAAATTCAATTAGTTTCCAAAATTTGTAGGGGGAGCATGGCCAAAATTCTATTTTTCAGGAAGTTTCCACTTCAAAAATTAGTAAAAAATAAAATATTCATTAAACAATTATCAAAAAAATCGTGCATCAACTACATATTGTTACCTAACTTTGGACCATAGCGATTTTAAAAATACTAAAAAAAATTGCATTGTACAAGGGTCATACAAGAGTTGTTATGTTATGTTTTTTTGACAAAAACAGCACCAATTTGTGTACGTCCCTCATTTGAACCCCTTAATATCAACCATTTTCAAAATAAATTAGTAATTTAGAAAGTAGACTTGGAGCACTTGAATCCTTCTTTTTGTTCCATCTCAAAATTTTGAGTGTAAGTATCCTCAATTTCACATCCAAGGTCAGTATTTCCTAATTTCAGAAAAAGTTGTCCACTTAAGTCCCCTTTTTGGGAACCATCTTTGTGCACTTACCCATGGCTTGGAGTAAACACCCAATTAGATCTCACGATTTTCTCAAGGATATATTCAAAGGCATCAGTCAACTCAACATCATTCTTGAGTTCAAATTGTTGATTAAATGCATATTTATCTCTTCTTCGGGAGTATCTTTTGGTGGAGGTGGAACTTTCAGTTAAGTTTCAGTTAACTAATGTTGGTTATCAGTTGACTCTATATCAATAAGAATTGTGTGTTGGAAAGTCCAATTAGTTTAGTTTAGAATCAGTTAACTGAGGTAATTTTTCTAGTTAATTGTTTAGTTGCATAAATTTAGACTTAGTAAGAACTCTTGCATGTTGGAAAGACTGATGTTAACTCAAGGAGATTTTAAGGTTCCCTACTCCTTTGTGATTCTATAAATAAGATCACCCTGCTCATTGTATTTCAACTTTTTCTTGTAATAACAAATTGTTGTGCCACCTTGCCTGCAATCTTGCTATTCTGTATTGGTTCACTTTGTTTAATATAAAGTTGGTTTGATTGTCTATTGTGTGTTGGTTTCATCATGCAATTTGTTGTCCCAGATTTACTATTAATGTTTTAATAATCTTTTTTTCAATCTACACCTCAAATAGATTGTTTCACCCCCTTGGGAATTTAGAAATAAGGATTATCATTTGATGTTATTTTTAGTAATCTTCTTTTTAGCCTACACCTCGAATAGAGTGTTCCACCTCCTTGGGAATCCTAAGAACTAGCTTTTTATTCCATGTTTGTTTCCAATAACCTTTATTTCAGCCTACACCTCGGATAGAGTGTTTCACCTCCTTAGGAATCCTGAGATAGATTTTATCGTCAACCATTCCCAATTGCTCCTAACTCCTTTTGCTCTGATTTTATTTGAGGAGATAGGATAGTTATAGCTTTAGCCTAGTTGTAGTTAATATCTATAGAAACCAAAGAAAACCTTAGTTGCAATGTATTCAATTTTATAACCTTGTGCCTCTACCAGCTAAGTAACAAAGATAGGAATTTAGATTACTTTACTTTTTATGCAATACAGAAAAAGAGGGAGCTTCCCCTCCTAATTTGAAGAGCAATTCATCTATGCATAGTTTTCCATTACCAATACGCACTCCAGAGGTGTGAATTGAAACACTAACAATTTTATGGTGCCCACTGTGGGGCACGAGGCATAAAAATTCAAGAAATCTAACACTTTATTTTAGGGGAATGACCCTATGACATCTTATTGCATGATCCATAAAGAAGCAACGGATGATAACAACAATAATGCTAGAAATCCTAATAGAAATCAGCGACGTCCACCCCCATTACCTTGGGGTAATGAAATTGGACCTTTGGCTTTTCAGGTAAATCATGAGTTACCTAAAGGGTCAAGGAAGCACTTTTCTCAGTTTCACGGTGATGGAACTCAACACCCGAAGGAACATTTTTTATGTGTTCACAACAACTTGCGTCATCTTGCACATAGCACATGAAGACATCGCGATGTGTCTCTTCATGGAGAATCTTGTGGACAATATTGCCAACTGGTTCAATCACCTGGCACCAGGTAGTATCACAAACTAGGAAACTATGAGTGAGAAATTTTTGGCGATATTCAAGCCCATTGAAGACAGTCACTTGTTGTTTTCCCAACTTACAAATTCAAAGATGGAGTACAATGAGCACATGAGGGATTTTGTAGCAAGATGTAATCGTTTTGTTACAAGACTTTCTTCTACACTCAATCCATCACCAAAAATTTTGATAAGTTGTTTCATAAATGGTCTTCCATCAGAGATAGCCTTCTTCCTCAAGACGGAAAAAGAAACAGAGTTGAAAAGTACATAAGAACACACCATCAAGTTGGAGGATGATATGATTACTTTCAACATGATGAAAACAAACTCTATTAGATCTCTAGTTCAGCAACTATACCAGCCAAAAAGAGACAATTTTCAGCCATGGTTGCCAACATCTCCACAAAGACCAATGATTGAAGTTGGACACAGTGCAATATTTTGTACTCTCCACGAGACTAATGCACATACCGGATCCACATGTCCTAAGAATCTGAGGATGAATCAAATCATGGGATACATTAAAGCTGCTCCCAGTTCTATTTTTCTACTAAATCAAGTTTGAACGTTCTCACCACAAATGGACAACTTTGATGGCAACTCCACTACGGGATACTTTGATAAAGAACCCATCAATCAAGAACAAGAAGAAGAATACCGTCAATATGCTCTTGCGGTGAATCATGAAAATATTTCAATGCATGTGTTCACATGTGCTGAGCACTTCAAAGTACAAAAAGAAGAAGAAGAAAAATGAAAATCAAACGAAAAAGTAAAAGAAGTGGTTTTTATTTCCAATCCCATATCTTCACTGGAGAACACTATGCTAGTTGCTCAAGATTTGTCTTAAGAAAACTTTGACATCATGACTTCCATGATGAGGACCAAGGTACAAATATCTCAACTAGAATATCTCCATGATCATCTAGAACAACTAGATCAAATTATCAAAGATGTAAAGAAGCAAGTTGTGCTCAAGTCATCTATTCCAACAGAAGAAAAGCCTAAAACAGGTCCTGACTCTGTCAGAGATAGAAATTGAAGACTAAAACATTGCTTGTTTTGAAAAGACTGATAGAGGATACAAAGTTATGGACAATGCATTTTGATGGAGGTTGTTTAAATACAAGTTCAAAAGCAGGGGAATTGATAATCTCCCCTAAAGAATAGTTACACCCATTTGTGCAATTGGAATTCACTGAAGTTGAGAAAGAGGTGCTCTTGTTAGGCCTCAAACATTTTGAAGACATGGGAATCAAAATCCTATGTGTTAAAGGTGATGTAGGGATGATCAATGAGCCAGTCAAAGGATATTTTCAAGTTAGAAAATATCACCTATGGCATTATAGAAATTGAGTTTGGAACTAGATTGACTAGTTTGAAGAATTCAATATCTCGAGGATGGATGACAATAGAACTAATGCCTCAAGGGTATCAGCTTTCCTATTTGCATCATATTATTACTTTTTTTAGAATAATTTTGCTTGGGTTTATGAATACCTAAGAATCTTCATCCCATAGGGATTGCCTCCTACAATTCCCATCAAAAGAGAAGTAAAGCCTTTCAGGAAGAAACAACATCGATGGAGGGCTCTTCCTGTTGCCATACAATAGACATTATCCATAGCACTTCATCTCTTTAGGGGTGGAGTGAATTTTCTTTAAATAATTTTCTTTTTCTTTTTCGTTATGTCGTTATGTTTTTCCCCATTCCATACAGTTTCGTCGTGTTTTTTTTAGGTGATTTGAGGAAAGTTTCCAACTTCTTAGGTGATTAGGAAAGTCTTGAATCCAATACCCAATTGATATCATACTGATCTACACTTTAAAACTTAGATATTTTTGGTTCTCCTATGTTGTAAGTATCTGACATGGTCACTAGACTGAGCCTAATGTTATACCCAAAATATAAAAAATTGCTTCAATAATGCATTTTGATAAAAAATGATATAAATCCTATAAAAATGTCATCAAAATTTAGTTTTAGGTCAAACAAAGCATGGGATTTTTGTGGGTTTACTATCCAGAGGATACTGGAAAATTTTAAAAATTAGGGTTTCTAAACCCCTATTTTTAGGAAAAACCCTAAAAAATAGGATCTTTTCAGACTTGACTGAAAGTAATTTTGATTGGCTTATTTCACTTCACAATCACACCAGTCAAGTCAGAATCAATAAAAAGTTAGTTTTACTCTGGTGGGTTGATTTCACCTTTTTAGGTGAAAAGTTAGGACCTCTAAGGTCATCAATGGCAGATGGCCAGATACCATGTGTTAAAATCTAAGCCTCAAACACATCATAGAAAATTCTATGGTGAAAGATGCCCTAAATGATGCTTCACAGCGGAGGGGATTTTTGAAGAGGTGAAAATCATTAGAAATTTTCTAACTTTGGAGCATAAAAGCGCCCCTGCAAGCCAAGGGCACCCAAGGTTTCAAAGGCATAGATCAACTTTTCAGGATTTGTCACTTCCAAGAAGTCTTCTCCAGAATTCTTCCAACTTCGTGATGAACCTGCTAGCCAGTTGGGGAGATCTGTCTAACGCCCGAATTTGAAGATCAAATGATGAATGAAGGAAGACAAAGGGAAATGTTGTTAGTCAAAATTTGACTCACTTATGGGGAAAAGCACCCTTGTTGGCTAGGGGCACCCAAAATTTTGAGGCACCAAATGCAAATTTTTGAGCAAATGACATCTAAGATGTTTGTCTAACTTGATCAAGCTTCATAATGAGTTCGTCAGCAGATTAATCAAAGTTGCCAAATAGCCAGAATCAGGAGTCAAACAAAATGATTTAGTCATGGAAGTCAAAGTCAAATTGTGAGTTCAAAGCATAAAAGTTCCCTTACTGGCCAGGGGAGCCCTTGAATTAAGGATGTCAAATGCAATTATCAATTTTGTTGAGACAATCATCTTCTTTAGAATTCTAATGGCTTTCCAATGCATCATCAAGCAAGTTCACCAGATTCACCAATCATCAAAAAATGGAGGCAAAGATAAAGGATGCTAGAAAAAGTATCATCAAAGATGGTAGTTAAACAACGGAAAAAGTGCCCCTATAGCCTAGGGGCACCCAAGAATGAAAGATATCATATGTCAGTCTAGGGATTGGCAACCTCCAGATGATTTCCTCTGATTCAGCCTAGCTTCGTGATGGATCCTACAACCAGTTCACAAGACATACTAAACAACAATTGTTGTTGATCATCCGAGCTTGTAAAACGGAGGTTAAACTAATGGACATCAAGGCAAAAGCACCCCTACTAGCCACTAGTGCCCATCATTTTGAGCAACTAAATGAAGTTTTCAGAAGTTGTCTTCTCCAAGGAATCTTCTTAGCAGCCTTTCAACTTCGCAATGAATCCAATTTTAATCTCATGGGACCTATCAAGTACTCATAAATGAAGATCAAGCGTAAAACACCAAAGGTGGAAGAAAGTTGAAAAACGTGGAAATTTGGATGTGTTGAGAAATATGTAGCCTTCTTAGAAAAGGCACCCTTCTTTTTGAGACCTTAGATGTAGCTTTCAAACTTTGTGACTCCCAAGGAGACTTTTTCAGATTTGATCTATCTCGGAGATGAAATCGTCAGCACAAACATCAAAGCAGTCAAACTCTCGACAGTGAGAGACAAACTGGAGTGTTTTTCCAAAGGTTACAAAGTGCAAAATATCTCTCTGAGGTAGAAAAGCACCCCTGCAAGCCAGGGGTGCCCTTGAATTTGAGCCTCAAAAATAAATTTTAAAAACTCGCACATCCAGTCATCCTTTGTGAAATTCTTCCAACTTCGCAATGGATTCAATATACAGTCGACAAGAATTGTCAATCACCGACAACTGCAGTATGAAGCATGGAGGGTCAAATTGACAAGATTGAAAATCATCTGAGAAATTGACCAAGTTTGGCAGAAAAAGCACCCTTTTGTGAAAAGGTGCCCTAGATTTTTAGGTGTCAAACTCAACTTTTAGGGTTTTCAGCTCCTAAGAACATATTTTTTAGAGATGATTCAACTCTGTGATGAATCTGTCAAAACAGCTCCAAGATCAACCAAGCAACAGGAATTCAAGTTCAAATAAAGGCAGTTACTCACCGAAAATGATAAAAAATTTCAAAAATATTCTAACTCCCAACTTGCAACGCCTAAATATAGAGGTGGGCCCAAGTTCACTTCAGTTAACATTTTTTGGAAAATATCTTCTTGCATGGGCATCCCAAATCAGGTGGAGAACTTTAGTTAATGAAACTTAACTGAGATTGACTACTTAATCATGGTAGCCTCCCTAACTGACACTCCCACCTCAAAAAATTAATATGTATCAAGGCTAGGCATCCCAACTTCATTATTTCTTGCAGGTTGAAGCAAAAATAGAGCTATTTTCTCTCCAACGCCCTTTTGAAGGATCTACAAAGGCCATTTTTAGTGTTCTTCGCAGTTCTAGGTCCAGATTGCTCAAAGGGATAATTTTCTAGGCTCCATCTTTTCAACACATGCTTATCAGACTTCATCAGATTGGATTCAAGGCATAGGATTCATTTTACAAAGGCGGAATATAACTTCTATCTTGTCCCCCCCACATTTCTTCTATTCATGTCTTAGGTTTTCTCCTGTATCTCCAAGTAAACGATAGTTTTTCATAGATTTGGTCATCTGGGCATGTTCAACATAGTGTTGGCAACAAAACCTTCGTGTTAGATTTTTTCAAGAAAATTACCTTGCTGCCCCCTATTTTTAGGGTTTTCAAAAAAGTCATATTTTCAAAAAACAAAGAAATTAGGTTTGTTTAGCTCTCAAGCACCAAAAAAATCCATGTGCTAGAATTTTTCCAGAGAAAAAAAAGCTTTTGCAGCCCTTGCTACCCCCTGCAGTTTCTATCTTGAAAGGTTATTGCATGTCATAGAAAAATCACTTTTTCAAATTTCTAGTGTTGTGGGTTTGTTCAAAAAGATATTCTCTACAAAACCCACATCTTAGAATTTTCCAATAAACCTCTGAATTTCAATTCATTTTTTCCCATTGAAAATCATATTTTTTCTTCTTGGAACTCCAAACCCTAGCCAAATAACCAAAACCAATGGTAAAACCCTCAATAAAACTAGAACAAACAACAACCAAATGAATGATCACAACAAAATTTTCAAGGTTCCAATTATAATCCTCAATGGCCAGCACAACAAAACCAGTGGCAACCACAACGGAAAAAAGGTCAACAGTGGCAACAGCAAAACATGAATTACAAGCAACCTTTGCTCCCTCCTCAGCCACAACAATAATCCATTGTGCCTAATTCATCCAATCCAACACCTCAGCCACTAAGAGAACCATAGTTACCTTCCCAACCTACACCTAACCCTAACAGCAAGCCTATCCAACAAGCTTATACTAACAAGGCTATGCAATACCCCATGGGGTAGAGGTGAGTGATGTCCACCTTAGGTCGAGAAAAACACTAGCTGGTCCTTCATCCCCACAAATTATTAAAAAGGAAGATGAGGAACCTACAAATAAAGCTCCAAAAAATCTAACCCTGGCGCCTAAGTCAAATCAAGTAAACAAAACTATCTCAAGTCCTAAGCCTTTGTTTCCTAAACGCTTAGCCATACCAAGACATCAAAGTCAAGCTGAGATAGACCTATTGGGTCAAATAAATTATGTAAGTATCAAAATTTCTCTCATCCAAGCTATAAAGGATATCCCAATTTATATAAAGATAGTGAGGGACCTATGTCTTAAGAAACCAGAAAGAAAAAGGAAGAATCCTTAGACAGTTCATGTCCTTAGAAACCTTGTTGATATTATACTAGGGAACATAACTGTCCCTAAATACATAGACCCTGGTAGTCCAGTAGTGGATATTAAGATTAATGGTACCCTTATCAAGAATACCTTGATTGATTTAGTTGTAGCAATCAATGTCATGACAAAGGAAACAATGCAACTCCTTTAAATATCCAACCTTAGACCTACACCTATTATTTTACAGTTGGCAGATAGGTCAACAATAAAGCTTGAGGGAATCATTGAGGATTTAGTTATAGCATTAGATTCTTAGGAATATCCTTTTGATTTCATAATATTGTAGCCAAAGGTCAACCTTGTAGGATATCCACTCATTTTAGGAAGACCATGGTTAGCTATAGTTGATGCATTCATAGGTTGTAGTTCTAGAAATATGATAATATCAAATGGGACTATGACCAAGAAATTGGTCCTCTATCCTCCAGCCCAACCTTATGCTAATCTTAAGCAAACCAAATGGCCCACCTTGGATGAGGATGACCACTTTTCCCTATAGACTCTAATAAAAATAGAACATAGCCCTTTGTTGGATGATTAATATGAAGATGATCTGATTGATCACATAATACAGAATGACTACGGTAGGAACCCGAAGCAACAAGACTGTATTTCATGCCTACAAGACCCTTTACAAAACATCATACCTACAAATTCATTAGAGGAAATATCTCAAATTTTTCATTCCTTACTACCATAGAAGTGTATACCAAACATTCCTGGACTTGACCTCTCATTTTTCCAAGCATCATCCAAAACAATAGAATTTTTTTCAGGATAAACAATAGACATAAACAATGCATTAATTGAAGAGCAGCATAATTCCCTAAATACAGTGATGGAGGCACATGCAACAGCCTTTGCATGAGACTACCATAATATGAAGGGCATAGATCATAACTTGTGTATGCATAGGATCTATATAAATGATGGTTTTAGACCCATTAAATAGCCTCAATGATGAATGAACCCTGCTTTGAGAGAAATAGTTAAAGTTGAACTCCAAAAATTACTTGATTCCGGATTCATTTATCCTATAGTTGACAATGAATGGGTATCACCCTTAATTATTGTCCCTAAGAAAGGTGGAAAATTGAGGGTATGTGTAGATTATAGGGTGTTGAATATAGCCACTAGGAAAGACCACTTCCCATTACCCTTCATTGATCAAGTGCTTGACTCTTTAGCAGGGAAGAAGAATTTTTCATTCCTAGATGGTTTTAGTGGCTACAATCAAATAACAATTGCTCCAGAGGATTGATAAAAAACAACATTCACATGCCCTTGGGGTACTTATGCCTATTATGTCCTATCCTTTGGGTTATGCAATGTCCCAGCTACTTTTTAGAGGGAAGTTCTTAGCATCTTCTCTAATTATGCTCATGAATTTATGGAGAGATATATGGATGACTTCACCACATATGGAGAAACTTATGAAGAAGCCCTTACCAATCTGGAAAAGGTTTTGAAAATATGTAAAGAACACACTTTGTCCCTAAGTAATGAAAAGTGTTCTATGATGATGACTCAGGGAATTGTTCTATGGTATTTCATATCCAGTGAAGCAATTCAAGCTGACCCACATAAGATAGAGATCATTTCTACATTACCCATTCCACAAAGGCAAAGAGATGTTAGAAGCTTCCTAGGCCATGCAGGCTATTATAGGAGGTTCATTAAGGACTTCAATAAGATTGCAACACCATTGTTTGTTCTGCTGACTAAAGATATAGAATTGAATGGACATATGGGTCTCAACATTCTTTTGAGGAACTTAAATAAACCTTAACCAAACCACCTATTTTGAGGGGGCCAAATTAGAAATTACCCTTCTATATACGCACTAATGCTTCATATTTTGCTATTGGAGCAATTTTGGGTCAGAAAGAAGGTAATAAAGAATATGATATTTACTACACTAGCAAGAACTTATAGGGAGCATAGCTAAATTACACTATTATAGAGAAGGCAATGCTAGCAGTAGTATATGCCATCACCAAATTCAGGCATTACATTACTGGATATACAGTTTTTGTCCACATAGATCATACAACTATAAGATAGTTGATGAATAAACCTATGGTAGGGGACAGACTATTTAGATGGCTACTCCTACAAGAATTTGATATCACAATAGTGGAAAATCCTGGGAAGGCTAATGTAGTAGCAGATTTTCTGTCAAGGTTACCAACGCAATCAGTAGAAGGGGTAGTAGATGACTCATTTCCAAATGAGCATTTATTTTCTCTTAATGTACATAGACCCTGGTATGTTGACATTACAAATTATTTAGTGATAGGGTAGATACCAACACACTTTTCTCTAAAGGAAAAGAGATAACTAGTACACAATTTTTTTCCATATTCTTGGGTATCTAACAACCTATTCTACACAGGACCAAAAAACATCATGAGAAGGTGTATAAGAGAAGATAAAGTCTTTGATATAATGAAAGCTTGCCATGATGAGCCCTTCGGGGGTCACTTTGCAGCCAAAAGGAGAACATTCAAAATCCTCACAACAGGTTACTACTGGCCAACTTTACACATGGATTCTATCAAGTACACAAGAAGTTGCAATAGATGCCAAAGAAGGGGTAAGCCAATGAAGACTGATGAAATTCCTTTATAGCCACAGTTGACACTAGCACCCTTTGACAAATGGGGTCTAGATTTCATTGGCCCAATTTCACCTACATCTAATAACAAGGATTACATTATGGTTTGCACTAATTATTTGACTAAGTGGGTGGAAGTGAAGGCATTATAGTTTTCTAGAGATGGAAATGTTGCTAAATTCTTGTATGAAGATATTTTTACTAAGTATGGAGTACCTAGGGAAATAGTAATTGATCAGGGTCCACAATTTACTTCAGAGCTCATTACAGAATTGGTTGAAGAATATGAAATAAGGCACAAAAATTCAACACCTTATCACCCTCAAGCCAATGGCTAGGTGGAGGTTACAAATAGGAAAATTGAGAGCATTCTGACCAAGATAGTCCAGTTACACAGGAAAGATTAGGTTGTTAGATTACAAGAGGCAATATGGGCATACAAGACTACATGGAAAACAACCACTAGTTTCACCCCCTATGAACTAGTATATGGAAAAACAACAACTCTCCCAATATAATTTGAGTATAAAACACTCAGAACAGTAGTGGAATTGGACATGGACCTCACAACAGCACAAAAGGAGAGATTGTATAACTTAAATGGGTTGGATGAAATTAGGATGGAAGCAATGTATCATATAGAGATAGTACAAAAACAAAGGACAAATGGAATGACCAATATATAAAGACAAAGGAATACAATATAGGAGACTGGGCCTTATTTTATGATTCAAGATATAAATATTTTAAGGGAAAACTCCAATCTAGATGGTTGGGACCCTATGAGATAAGCTAATTTTTTCCTAATGGGGCAATCAAGTTGTAGACCATAGATGTAGTAAGGTTCTCACTATTGGTTAATGGCCACAAGTTGAAACTTTATAAAAAACCAATACAAAAAAATGATTTCATTCTTTCTCTCATTCAACAATATGGTATTATCAGTGATTCAGATACAAATACAGAACCGCACAATGATGACTCACCAGCAAATGTACCAAGTTCTTCAAGTGACTTAGTTGTTGAGCTACACATCTCATCCCCTGAGGTCACACAAGATTAATTTACTAATCTACCTCACATGCACACACAAAACAGTTACAATGATACACATTTGTTTTGCAACATTCTCCATATTGCGGTAGATACCTATAGCTTCATGTATTAAAGTTATATTTTAATCAGGGACTTGTAGCACAATACACATGAATTATCAAACTACAGTTCGAGACCTATTGTCATAGGAAACCGCAACGCTTTCTGTCAGAAAATTTCAAATTTTGGCACCACATTAATTACAAATCATCACTTTTCACTCCACTTTTTCATCACACATGAAGCAAATAAACTTGTCATATCGGAACATGCAGCATGCTCATTTCATTTCACAATGCATATTTTGAATTTTAAGAATTTTGACTATCAATTCAACTTCCCTCATCCATACATTTTGCCTCATTTCAAACCATGCACTAGCCTATCATTAATTTCACGCTCCATACATTCATTCATTGCAATTAACTCGTGTCAAATTAACGTCATGCAACGAATAATATTCAAATAAGTTTCACACGCACAAAATTTTAATTCATAATATTCGCCAAGTACGCATACTACACAACCATAAGTAACATTGATTTTAATTATGTTCCATATGTACTTGCATTAAATATTGCACACTTTCTATTCATTACTTCTATTTTCATACTTTGCAAAATTATTACCTTCGCCTATTTTTCCTAACTTGAAGTGATGACGCTTCAAGAATTTAAGTTAGGGGCAGGGTAATATATAAGCCAAATTTTAGTTTTCACCGCCACCAAAAATCCAAACGCAAAACTAAGAATCAAACGTACAAACCTTTTTTCTATACCCTATTTTGCACCTACAACCTTTTTTTCTATCAATTCTAGTTGAAAATTACCTAAATTCAAGTTGATTCAAAGCCTTTCAAGCTTATAGAAGCTTAACAAAGGAGAAAATGGAAAAATGATTGAAGTTGTTGAAGGAAAGGTGCATGCAAGAGTAATAAATAACGTGGGTTGGTGGACTGTTGAGTTTAAATTTTGGGTTGAATTTTTAGAATTCTTGAAGAGTTTTTTATCAGAGGTAGAATATATCACCATGGGAGGTGATATCATTAGAAGAGAGCCAGCTACACATAAACAAATATTGGAGGATGCATTAGTGTTACCCATTCTCACAAGGATAGGATGGTTGGATTATTTTCTGAAGTTGACATAATTTGATGATGATATAACCAAAAGATTTGCAACTACATTGGAGAATGATAAAGATGTTGTAGAAGGCTTATCAGTAGATGCATTAGAAGGAGAAATTGCACAAGTATCTGGATTGTCCAGGAATAGAGCTGAATTTCCAGCTCAAGTAGATGTAGTGGCAGCAAGAGAAGAATTATGTGAGCAAGGAGAAAACTTGGATTCATCATCCTAGGGTACTAAAATACTTTCACTTCCATGGGTTTTGGCTTCCTATGCCTCATATATCATCAGGTACCTCACATGTGACGGTAGATTATCTTTTCTTTACACTGTGAATTTAAAATTATTAAGCCATCTTCAACATAATAGACTTGTTAATGTGCCAAATTACCTCTACAACTTGTTAAAGAGGATGGGATCCGAATATCAAAGGAAACATAATGTTTTAGCTCTTTCCCATCATTGTTTAATAGCCTTATTAACAAAAATGAGTCTTAGATGTCAATACCAAACATGTATCTTGGGAAGACTTTGTGAAATGTCGGGACATTAACCGTATATTAGAACAACCTACAGTTCCTAAAACCCTAGAACCATCAATTGTGCCTATAAGAGAAACCCCTCTTGGTTCACCTGTTGCTTCACCTACCCACAACCAAGGTGAACCTAAGGAGCATAATGTGCAAGAATCATCACCTGCAACATCTAGAAAACTAGCAGCAAATAAGACCCCATCCACCTCTAAGACACCAAAAGCTAAGAAATAGGGAGGTAGCCTTTCTACACCTTCGAAGGTGTAGAAGAAAAAGGATACACAGAAAGAGGCATCTGCTACACCTAGGAATTCAGGTTGGTTGAAACAGAAAGTTGTTATGAGGAGAAGCATAGGAAAATCAAAAGAGGAATTGAGGGGTAAGGAGATAGAAGAAGAAAAAATTATGATGGTTGAAACTAACTCAGAAATAAAGGAAAATGCTCCTGAGAAGGTGCATGTTGCTACTAAAAGAAAATGGTATGTATCCACCTCTGGCTCAAATTCAGAGGATATCTTTGTTGTACATAAAACCAAGAAGAGAATCTCATACGACCCTAACAATGAGGGTTTTTAATACATAGGGGGTTGTGATGATCATACTTTAAGGGATGAGGAAATATTTTTCAAAGAAAGCAATGTTAGGAAAGAATTAGAGGAAAAATTTAAAAGAATTAAGAAGTTGGAAGAACAAGTGAAAACTTATGAACAAATGGATAAAGAAAGGGAGATGAAGATTCAAGAGATGGAGGAGAAACTACAGACATATGGACACGGGGAAAAACTAGACACGTTGGAACAAATTTCCATAGTTAAAATAGGGGATACACAGCTTGCAACAAAGAATAGTAGACCCCCTCCACTAAAGACTCCAACTCATCATACAACTCTATCCCTTGGGTATTAGTTATGGAAATTTGTTAATGAATTTTCACAAGAAAAGGAAAAATGGAGAAAAGAAAAAAAACCCTAATTGCAGAGCATACCAAAGAGCTGGAAGGGAAGGACATTGAGCTAACAAGTTAGCAATCAGAGTGGAGGAGGTAGCAAATAAAGATGCACAAAATATTAGATGCAAACCCCCACCAAGAACTCATGCACTTTTTTTGCGACATAAGTTTTTAAGTTTTCAGTTTAGCGGGCTAATAGGTAATCGGTTAGTTGGAATGAGCAGGAAATATGATTTCCTTAATGTTTTTGTTGATTCAACACTAGATGAACAAGATCAACTTTGTGAGTACTAGTTGCATAACTATGTAGTGCCTAAGGAGATAGAATGGAACCTCTTGATGTTTGTGGAGGATTTACAAGTCAAAGCACTAGCATCCTACTTTAGGAATGAAGGATTCAAGGGTGAACTTATGGAGGGGTATGAGGAGAGAAATTTATTTCTCTCCCAGTAAGGAAGGAATCAAATGACCCTGATGCCATCATAAATGAATTGTTACAACTTCTAAAGTACAGAGGACTAGGAGGAAAGATCATGAGATTGAGGGTGCAGGATTATAACAGAATGCAACACTGGTAGTTGGATTGGTTCATTGCAGTTATAAGTATGTGTAGCAAAGATGGGATAGTTTAATTCCAGAGCTATAGAGAAAATAGCCACATTCAGTGTATAACTTCATGGCTATTCTTGGAAGAGTGCGCAGGTATATGGATATTGCTACTAACCATGCACTTAAGTGGATGCCACTAACATTCCAACAACCCATCCTTCTTTATCCAGTGCCACATTGGACAAGAGATAAAATGGAGGACTGTGAGCAAGTTGAACTCACCAAAATGAGGAGGCTTTCATGTTACATGGGATTCTACCTAAATTAGATCAACAAATTAAATACGGTCATGGATCTTAGAGAGATTACACTACATTATAATCTATTCCCCTAGTTCATTTGTTTGAGGGAAAGCAAAAGGGTAGTTGGGGGGAATGATGACCCCATTTATTAGCTAGTTTTTTGGTATCTTTATGCTGCTTATAAGACATTCCCAAGACAATTATTCCTACAATATGCCATCTTTTATGTTTATTATGCAAACCTTGAACTTGGTTAAAGTATATCCGAAATGCAGTTATGATATGATGGTGTTGCTTGATTTATATGTGAATATGTATGAATTGTGATTGATATATATTTTTAATCATGGTAGTTAGTATTGTGTGTTTGTTTTATGAACTAGCCTATTTCATTCTAAGAAGACCTTATAGCTCGCAACCAAAGGAGTTCCTAGACAATGAAACAGGGGATGTTCTTGAATACATTGAACACAATAACTACAACATGGAGACACCTGATGAAGACAATCATGCATCATTATGACAATTAATAAAGGCATTGAAGAAGGAGAACCCTATTATCATTAGGGTTCTGGCGTAACTGATTCTATGTTCTACATTTTAGTTTTTTTATTGCAAAGTTCTAATCCTATTTGTATTCTTATTTCTTTTCAGTTGCAGTTAGGATAACTAAATCTTAATTATGCTTTGATATCTAGGGAGTTGTACTTGATGATTTCAGTTTAGAGTTGTGTTCTGAATAAACTCCCCCATGCATGTATATAGTTGGTGGTTGATTCTTTAGGATAGTAAGTTGATTAATCCTTCAGTTGTGGATTTGGTTATCAAACAATTTTCAATTCCATTTGTTATTACACAGACATGCTGATTGTTCAAACATGGGTTTTTTTAATACAATCTTTGAGAAAGATTTCATATGATATTTTGGAATGTATAATGAATGATCTTTAGTTGATGTGATTGAGTGAATCTAAAGATTTAGATTTGGTTTAGTTTAAGTGAAGACAGCTACTTGAGCAAGGGCCACTCAAGGTACTATCCTTCACATCATTTCCATTTTTTATTTTTATTAGTAGTTACTTCACAATTGAATAATCAATTAGGATAGATTCTCATATCATGTTATCAATAATTGTTGTTCATGTTCATGATTGCATTAATTTAACTTGTAGTAATCTGGAGTGTAGAATAGGTTTAGTTATTAGCTTCTAGTCAGTTTCAATATTTACCTATTAATAGCAGTTCAATCATAAACTATGTTGTAGGTATCCGTAGCCAAAGCTCCGACTCTACTTCTTTCATTGTTATGCATTTTTTATGATTTTCTAGCAAGTACAATACCTTTACTAGGATAATTTAGGTAACCTCGGGTCTTTGAAAGAACATATAGTGCTAGTACCATCACAAGCCTACTAGCCTTGGTCAATAATCTAATGAAAGTCTTGTCAATGTCAAGTGGACTGTTCAGCTAGGTTTTCCCCTGAATTGAGTAATTGCCACCAAGTTTATTAGAAATTAGAATGGACTCTACAAGTAATATCCTTTATTTTATCATTGGTCTCAAATGAGTCTTTTGTTATTAAATAATGTTGCACAGTTATACCACTAATAGTAATCATAGTTTTATTTTACTTAATAAGATTTGCTTAGTTTAAATCTAGTTTTCCTTATTTAAAGTTTAGATTAGTTCTTCTAACAATCATTTGGCATGGAATATAAGTACATTATTATTATTTATTTTTCCAATTATATGCTCATTGTGTTCAATCCATAACACTAATGATTAACTAGTCAGATAAAGTGTATTTAGATTCCTATTTGCTTGAACTCACCTTTCAATATGGTTTTTCAATATTTATCTTGATTAGTGAGTTAATTGCAATGTAGTTAAATAGCTTAGCCTATGTGGTCAACATACAATTATGTTTTGCTAATATGATTATATCAATTATGTATTAATCATTTTTCCACTTTTACATAGTTATAGGAGTTGGTAGATGGTTGTGTTTTGCTTGACAATTGTTGAGTCATTTAAATAGCATTGTGTAGTCAAGAAAAAATAGTATGATCCTTGGCTAGCCATTTTTGATCTAATTTTATAATAACTTCAAGGTGAATAAAGATATACTTTTACTCATTTCTGGTATGTGTTGTATTTATGGTATTAATTCAAGTACTAATTTTATCAAATAGTAGATGTCGATGGGTGTTTTATGCACTTCTCAACACAGGTAATGCATAAGTGCATCACCTCTCTTGAAAGACAATCTTCCACAATCAAATTGCATAACACTATCCCAAGGTCTCTAATGTTAGGTCTTGACAGTTCTTGGAATATCTCGGTTGTTTGATGTGCTTTTCTGGAATCACAAGGCAGACTTACGGACGATTTACAAAGTGTGGGAAGTTGGGTTTGCAAATGGAGTTCTTAAGATGTGGAAATTGTTGTTCAGTTGCTATAGGTTCAAAATAGTAGTCTAGAACTCCTATTCCATCATCAGATTTGGCTTTACAATGTACAATGGACCTTGTCTAAGATCACTATTTAAAGAAAAGTCAAAAGGGTAGGGAAGAGAGTAAGTTCCTAGACCTAAAACTACAAATGAATAGTGATCATGGAGGCTGCTACAATAGACAAACTTACTAAATTGGGTTTTTCTTGGCCAAGAGGATCCTACAGTTACACAAAACTAGTGCAATCTTCTAAGGACTACATATTTTCAGGTTGCACATGCACATCATGAACACGCAATCGAACTAAGTTGTGGCAATGAAATAAAGAAGCCTAGGCTAACTTTACACAGCAGTTTGTAATCAACAAGTGCTAAAAGTATGGGCTGAAAGTTCATCAGATGCCATAATAGCAAACACTATCATCACTTCCACTCAAACAATTAAAACTAAAACTAAAAGGGAAGTAAAACCATGCACACATAATGAGCAAACTCAAAAGGAACACCCATAGATCATACAATGTTGCTTTCTATTGCTGCAAAACATTTTTACATCAGCTCTCCAACCATTTACAAATGAGGGGAAAGCCCCAATTTATAGTTTTCCAAAGCCCAAATGAATGGCTAGGATTGGTTTGCATTGTGTGGCTCAGATTCATTACAAGCTAGGGTTTCACCTACCCCCAATATTCAACAATTTAAAATACATCTTTTGTCTTTATTCTCAATTTTGTCATTTAGTGCCTAGGTGTTGTAGCAGTTTTGTCTTCTTGCCAATTTCCCTTTTTTTGTAGCAAAAACTGCCTAAAAACTGCCTTCTTCCCCTAATGGATTTGTAGCATTCCTCATTGGATCAAGCAAGCCCGGTCCACAAATTTTCATTAACAGTTTGTTCATCGAAACAACTTCGGGCAGACCCTGATTGATCGAGGAAGGGTAGAGCAGCCCCCCTTCTGCTTTTGATTTCGGTAAACAGTCTTTTGTGTTCATGGTGTCCACTTCCTTTGACACGCTATTGTCAGTCTACACTTTTTGATTTCCTTATACTGGCCCTCTTTTATAAGGTGGGCATTGATTTATTGGTACCTTCTTCACAAGCTATCCTTCGTTTATACAACGTTGCCCTAGTAATCTGCATCATTTAGTATTTGCACATCAAAACCCCATCTCCACCAAGCTCTGAAAGCATTCTTTAATTATCATCCTGTTTGCAAATCTAGCAGGCAGTGTGTTAATTCCTCATTTGTTCTTCATGGTCCTACCCTTCCCTTTTAGACTATACCGACTTCTTCACAATCACATCCCCTAGCAGTGCATTGTCGTAGAGGAGCATGTCAATAATCCTCTTTGATCACTTCATTTTGAGATCAGATCCCTTCACAGAACAGTAGATTGAATTAAAATTGTGCAATCAATGATATCAGATCCTTTTTGGATATGACCAAGTGGTGATTGTGCAATGCTTACTTTACATGATCACCTAATCCAAATAATCACACTCTTGAGCAACCCAAATGACAATTGATAACAGAGTTAAAGAATGACCCTTAGATTTTATTAGAAAGTCACTTCATTCTTTGATGCATGGAGTATCTCCTCATTACCCTGTTGGAAAATGTGCCTCAATCTCACAGGCTGAAACCTATGAGAAAGCATGGTCGCTATGACATTCATGTTGTTTGGCCGACTCACAGTTTGATAACCTTGTGTTTTGCTCATGTCGTTGAGACAGAGCTAATGTCTTGCCGAATGAAGTCTATCGCTGTAACTCAAGTGTGTCAGTATGTGGTCCTAGTGATTGGGAGATGTCTCGCCGATTCAAGTCATCATGGTGACTTGAACACTCGGGAGAATGCTCTTATCGGGCTTCAGTAAGATGTCCCAGTGATAATGGAGAAGTCTCGGTGACAGTGCTTGGTGTTTATTGGATATCGGTGTGACTCTGGGCGACAAGCGGTGTCAGTGAGAGTCTTGGACAGTTGGTATGTCTCATACCAACAAGGGAAGTCTTGCCGATAGTTATACACCTGTGGTCGTCGGTGTAACTCATGTGTTTCGGGAGAAAGTCTTGGCGACTTGGAAGGTCTCGCCGACAGGGATACACTTGGGGTCTTCGCGGTGACTCAAAGACTTCGGTATGAAGTCTTAGCGACCGATGGAGAGTCTCGCCGATAGTCTTCGGTGTGACATATTCGCCTAGTGAAAGGTCTTGGCGAAGTCAAATGTCTTGCCGACTCGGCAAGACATGGGCGCTCGGTATGTGGTCTCGGCGAAGACCAAAGTCTTGCCGACTCGGTAAGACTTGGTTGCTCGATGTGAGGTCTTAGCGCTCACTGTGAGGTCTTGGCGAAGACAATGTCTTGCCGACTAGTGATTGGAGCGCTCGGTATGACTTAGGACCTCGGTATGAAGTCCTGGTGAAAGCGGTGAGTCTCGCCGACTGGTGGATGTTTCAGAACAACATGAAGACTCAGAGAGAAGTCTTGGCGAGAGCGGAATCTCTGGCCGACAAAAGACTTTGGGGTAACTTTAAGGCTCAGTATGATGTCTTGGCAAAAGACAAATGTCTTGCCGACCGACGGGTGCTTTGGTGAAACTTAAGGAGACTCAATATAACCTCTTGGCTACAGTTGGATTTCTTAGCGATAGCGTTGGCGGATGATTTCAACTAGAGGTCGGTGAGAGGTCTCACCGATCATGCCGATGAAGATATTCTTGCCGATAGATGAATGTTGATACAATGGGTTTCGGTATGACTTGAAGGCTCAATGTGATCTCCTGGTGTTAGCGATAGTCTCACCAATGTGCATGCTGAGGTCGATGCAACTTGTAAGCTCGGTGGAACCTCTTGCCAATGGAGACGACTCTTGGCGACAACGTGTAAACGGGTCTTGTGGCATTGGGGAGACACTTCTAGTGTCTCACCGACATGCGACACAAGTTGATTGTTGTTGACCAAGTTGAAGACTGTCTGACGTGGTACGATGTGGACCAATCCGAGAAAGCAGGATGTGAACTGGTTGTTGAACCGCTTCTGTGTGGAAGTTGGAAAACAAAAGCACAAGGAAGTGGAAACATCTAAGGTGGCTGGGCTAGATGATTCGTGTGTTCTGATCCGACAGTTGGAAAAGAACGATTTCATAGAGCCTGCAGAGAACGAATGTATATACGTATGCATTGGATGTTCTGAAGTGAGTGTGTTGATAAGTCAAGGAGTTGAAGAGCCGAGAGCTAGAGAGAGCAATAGAGTGAGGACCGAGTGGCTGGTCGAAAGGCCGAAGCCATGAGGTCAAAGCAGAGGAAGAGAAAGGCAGTGTAATGCTGGAATCTCTCCTGATCTCTCAGGGATAGTGTGTTACCAGTTGTATCCAGATGAACAAGATGTAATCTCTGAAAAGGCTAAGAGCCTAAAACTGTATTGTAACTTTCTGTTGCTAAATAATACAATGGTTCAAACTTTGGAGAGTGGGGTTTTTCACCCAAAAGGGTTTTCCCCACGTAAAATCTTTGTGTTCTGTTTTCTGTAGTATCTTTCATCTGTGTTGTTGCTTGCTGTTGAATTTACATGTGCTTCTCTCAGAAGGATTAATGTGGAAATAACTGTGTCTGTTTCCGCTTTAGGACATAGTTGTACGTGTCTTTAAGGTAATCTAATCAAAATTAAAGTTACCGAAGGCACTACTGTTTGGAGTTTTCCTTAGATGCGCTCCTAGATTTCCTTACATACTCAAGCATAATAGGTTCCTTAGTTTTATTCAGAATTTCTCCCCACATCCTCGAGATTTTGTGGATCCATCATGGTTATTTTCTCTTAGAAAACTTCCTTCTGATGGGATCCACCCTATACAAAACCCAACTCCATGTTTCATTATAAAACTTCACCCTATTCATAGGGCCGCAAGAGGGACCAATGATGACGCACGATGGTAGGATTTTACGGGAAATTCATGAACCACCCCTCCTACCTTAGCTTCAACCCATACTAGAGAACTCCCACATCCCTGCAGGATTGTTTTGTTGGTCAATGCCTCTAATTTTATCAAGGGTGATTATATGCCCTCCCTTACTTCGTAAGCCCGTGGACCCTTCTCGGGTATTTCTTGTTGCACATCCTTCTCATATCCTTGGGCACCATCTTATTTACTCAGATATTTTAAAATAGGTCAATGCGCCCGAGGGCGTTCATCCACCCACGCATGCATTGATCACTTTCTTTAGTCTCTTTAATACTAACTCCATTGCCTACAATTTGAATCCCTCCAATCATGTGAACTATATAGCCATCCAATGGTGTTGTCGGAACCAGGGATGACACAACTGTGCGGGTGAAGGCACGCGGGGTGACGTCATATGAAGACTGTTGCATCTAGGAGGAACAGACAGCCGTAGACTATGTGGAACCCGAATAGATAGAAGTTGTGGGCGATGAGGCATGGGGAACTATCGAGTGGTGGACACCATGACAACGGTGGTGACGTTGACATCTTCTGCATAGGCAGAACTCGAATATGCAAGTGTTGTTCGAAACCGCAGGTTTAGGAAGGTGGGACACCGGGAGGAAAATGTTGTTACTGATGGCAAAGAGTGGACAGCATCGTGGGGCATGGAACACGATCGAGAGAAGGTTGTCAGACATGTGGGAGCAGGATGCCACCATCTGTTTGGAGTTTAGGAATGGTGAAGTGGTTATAGTGCCCTGCCCAGTGATGCCCGCAAAAAATAAGGTAACATGTGATGTTTAGAACTCGCCCACACCGCCACTCGTTTGTTTTCTGCCACTTGGATTTCCTTTGAACCACGATATAACCTACATCATTTAAGCCCATATGCACCCACTTGTATTTTGATGCTCTTGGTTCTCCTTCAATGATCATAATTCAATCTTAAAGAGAACACACAATGCGGGATGCAAGACGCGGGAGGTGGCTATAGAAAAGTCATGGAAAGGCAACAAGCCAGTGAACCAGCCATGCGTCGTGTGGACTCTGAAGCGGGAAAGGATGCCACTTCTTTAAAAGGTGGAGCGAAGAGTCTTTTCCTGCATGACAAGGAGGGTGAATGAGGACCCCACAAAGAAAGCCATCTCCTAAACAATGGTGGTGATAGTGGGCGGATCCGTCGAGCCCACATATGAAGCCACCACGAGGAAGTTGCTAAAGAAGCACCTCCTAAGAAATGGACATAGAAATTGAAGACCATGCGAGTGAATCTTCGCAACTGGCTGCTTTATTTCCCCTTCTGCCACCCTGAAGGTCCATGCATTATGGTATTGACAAGATCGTCCTTAAATCCAAATACCGAACACTAAATGTAACATTATCTTCGGGGAGCAAAGTGAATATGAAATGAATGTTTTCAGTCTGTTTGGTTGACAACGCCCCTAATAGTGAAACGTTTACATGATTGTAAGGGGCTTTATGCAACTGATCTTAGAAAGTGCCACGTCTTACAAGCGTATATCCATTTAGAACCTCCTTCGCACAGGCCATGGGGGTGGTGGATCTCGCAAACAAGGTTGACGTTAGAAGGGAGCGAGGCCAGCCAGCAATGTGGAAGCCCATGGAGTGTCATGGAGGAAATTTTGTTTAACACAGCGAAAGATGGGCACCCCTCTACTCTAACACACCCACACGCAACCCACAATCACCCACATTTGGTGTTTCTAGTTAATAACTCCTTATCTATCTCATTTTGGTCATTTAGATGATTTATTTCATCCAAATCCTCACTTCGTCGTCTGCTTTCCTTCAAAATATATAATTGGATTCATGATACGGGTGGACCAAGCCAATTGGCTGACATGGGAGAAGGCCATGGGAATGTCGTTGGAGGGAGTTGCTGAGAACGGTGTTGCCCTGGCGAAAGTCTGAATGGAACTACCCGATGGAGAATGAGGATGCGGGCTCTGCATAAGATATGGACGCAGGAAGGCAACGTATGAAGGTCGTCGAGGAAACAACATAGCACAAACAGAGGCCCGTAGTAAGAGAACGACACCGATAGGTGACGAGCCCGCATGATGGGAAAGCAGCGAAGGTTTTGTTGTTCTGAGCAACGCTGTGGTGCCAGCCTCTCGAAGGTAGTAGCCTGAGAGGTCGGAGCCGCTAGCGAGTGTAGACTGAATAGAGCTTAGTTGTTAGGCAACAGAGGTCGAGCAAGGGAAAATTGTGCATGAAGACCCAAAAACGTTTAGACTTTGGCATTTTTGAAGCAACGAGATCAGTTGGTTTCGCAGCAACGGCGAGGACGAAAGGACCAAGTGCAGAGCCCACCACACGAGCTGATGTCAAAGGTCGGTCGTTGCGGAATGGCGAAGCGGGAACAAAGTCCCACCCAAGACGAACCGCGAGAGAGGGTCCGTAAAGCATGAAGGATGCAGCGGTGATGGTTAATGTGGGGTCCATGAGCCAGGTGGATTTCGGGACTCGGATGCAAGAAAACGGAAGTCTGCAATGGCGACCAACAAAGGGAAAACCATGAACTCGGGTCTGCAAATGTCAACAGACGTCGGGCGAAAAGCAAAGGGAAGACTCTAAGACGTAGCCCGCTAGAAGCAAATGACTTAGCGAAACTTGGTTGGGTGATCTTGGCCAATATGAAATTGATCATTCTTAGGCTTAGGGCCAACTTGGGCACGGAAATGGAGGCACTCAAAATGAGACACTTGGTCAAAATGACCCGATCTGAGTAAAAGAGGGGGTCCCTGCCCACGGCGGGGCATGTGTGCAAAACATGCACAACAATAGAGAAAGCATTTGATAGTATTTCCTTAAAATAAGTCATGTTAGATTTAAGAGATTTGTGCCCTTAGGCCCCAATAAGAATGGGAAGAGGTCACAATGTGGTCAAGACCAGGAAATCTAATGATCTTTAAGATTAATATAGAAAAGAAAATAGAGGAGAAGACTACAAGAAAAATCCAGAGAAACCCTAACAATGTAAGTTAAAAGTCAAAGTCCATCCCAAGAAAGAAGTTGAAAATTGAGTGAATCAAAATTGGAGTTGTAGTAAAAAAAATAAAAACACCTTCACTACAAGGAACCATACAAGGGTAAAGTGGGAAGAGATAGAAAGGCACATACCCCTACTCAACAAAGCATGGATAGACCTTTGTGAACAAATGCAAAAGCCAATACAAAAACTAGTAGATGAAGAAAAATGAGAGAATCTAAAGACTCATTGATAGATACGTACAAGAGTAATCTTCAATGTATCAAATTGGTGATTGAAGAAGAATTGGTGATAAAAGGAACCGAGCTAAAAACTCTTGGACCAAAGGCGGACAAGAAAGGACATGGAGGAAACTCAAGTTTGCGGAATGCTAAAGCAAGACAATTTTTAGGATTCTCATGTGGCCGAGAGAAGCATAGGAGCAACTAAACTAAAAATCCCTGGTGAGTAGATTCCAAGGATTGATGTTACATTAGAATAGCAATATGGTGGCTCCTCAATCAATTCTTGGTATCAAAATCTAAAGGTTGCCAAAATTCACAAGCAATGTGTCCAAGGACCCTATGAGGTATTGTAAAACTTCAAAGACAATCTAGAGAACAAATGGTCAAAATGATAGATCCTATAGGCTATGGTCCTTCCCAACAACTTTAAGGTTAATAACTATTGTTTAGTACACAAAGATCGACCCAACTTCAAAAACGTCTTGGGAAAAATTGAAAAAATATTTTGAAGAGGAGTTCAAGCTACTATGAGAAGTTAATAAAATAGTAGCAAAGATTTATAACTTGAAACAAGGAAAACACAAGAATGTTAAAGCCTACAATCACAAGATCAAGGAACTCCTAATGAAGATTAAAAAGTGACCTATTGATGGCCTCAAGAAGAAATGGTTCATTAAAGATCTCATTTTGTCAACTATGAAAAAAGATGAAAGTAATGACACCCTCTTCCTATACAAAAACCTACAATTTGGCAATATAGATAGAGTGAATAAAAATGTATCAATTTGGCTATACACATAGAGTGAGGAATGAATGTGAAACCATACAAGCCTTGAGAAGAGATACGAAGTGACTGATGAACAAAAGGTAGAAAAATAAACTAAAGAAAGCAAAGAACTTTGGTGCATAGAATGTAAAGGTGAAGGTCAAATTAAAATTAATTGTCCTAGAAAATTGTTTTGTGATATTTTTCAAGTTATGGGTCATTTAATCAAAGAGTGTGCATATACTCTAAGGAGTAGGAGCATGCAAGCACTATTCACATAAGGAGACTAGTGCACTCCACCAAACACTCCATCAAAGCCATAGAATAAGAATAATGCATTTCTAGGTGACTATCAAAATCAAAGAGGGGCAAGTCAAAGTGGGATACAATATGACTCTAAAGATTGTCATGGTGTACAATGTCAACAATCTGATGAATGGGGAAATTTTGCAAGATATTGTTATAGAAACCACACATTATAGGATTACTATGCAACTTCATAACTTCATGTGAGAATAAAAAAATACTTTTACTCCTTTTGTCTAGTATGTGTTATTTCTATTATTAATTTAAATATTGATTCTATCAAATAGAAGAGAAAACAACCTATCTTTTAATTCATAAATGATAAAATTATCCTTTGTAATTGATTCTTATTTATGGTTGAATCATAAATAGGTAATTGACCCCAAAATTTCTAAAATCTACTAGGTTGAAACATGCATGCATGCACATACTATCTTTTTGTGCCTAAACTAGTTGTTGAGTTAAAAAGGCTCTTACATCTAAAACAATCTAATTCCATTTTAACACTTTCTATAGGTAAAAGGTTGGTTAGTTGAGTCAATACATTTTTCAACATCAATATATTGCTTCTTCAAAGGCTTTTTCACAAGTTCTTATCCAAGCCCATTTGTTGAGTATTTTGTTATAGTAGTGATCACCCTTCAATTTGGTTGTTACTAGAAACGTTTTTGACTATTTCATGTCTATTGTTCTAGAGAGTGTTTTGCAATCTCACCCCACCTTTGCCAAGATTCATGTTGACGTGGATCTTTTCTAGAGGTTTATCAAATGAGATTTGGCTCAAAGTGGGTGATCGTATTTAGAATCAACCAATGCTTTATGAGCAAATTGTTTTCCAACGTAGATCATGTTTCTCTTATGGTCATATGTTTGTTCACAAGAAAAACCTAAGAGAAGTTCAAAGAATTCATGGTGGAGAGCTGTGGGTCATCATCATCAATTGGTTTTGATTTTCTCCCCTTCATAGAGTTTTCCTCGTAGGTCCTCTCCCTATTCTGATCAATTGCTTTCTCCAATGAAGGGTGGTTTATCTTCTAGGTCTCCCCCTTAATCTTCAATGCTAGGGGGACCTCAACTTCTCTATCAAGGAGTTCTACTCCTAGATCACGCTCCAAACCTTCAAACTAGTAAATTGCATTAGGTGTCAAGTTCCTCTTGTGACCCTCTTGAATCTCTTAAGGGGAGATTGGGTTCAAGTGCTAGATTGCCTCTTGATTATATACAAGATGCTCACCCTTCCAAGTATGGGCTTTCCTTAATTTTTGAAGTAGTTAAATGTGTAATTCATAGGTTCTTTGGAAGCGAACCATCTTTCTTCCTATCGAAGCCCCAACCTTCTAAGGCTTCTCAAGCTCTTTAGGATTTGGCTCCCACGTGATACTTTGGACTCCCAAGATGGTTGGACAACAATTTTATATAGAGGGGCATTTCCAAGAAGGAAAAAAACTTCAATTAGATGAGACTTAAGTCTCACAAAAAGGCCTAGGCATAGATCACTAGAGGATGGATGCAAAGCCGCCTTCTCGTGTCTTGTATCAATAAGTTTTTGCTTGAATTCTACAAGGGGTGCTTGTTGTCTTTTAGTTTGTAGTTGATCTTTTTGTAGGCCTTTTATGATACAATTAGCTAGTCTTGGCTACATCGCCTTTCTTGTTGATTCAACATTTTTTATCATTTTCTTAGGTGAGGGCCCTTATAAATTTCCTCTCTATTGTATCCAAAAGAAAAACTCTCAAACATTTGCAAATATTTATTTGTTAGCTTAGTCATGCAAGTCTAGAGGCATATGGACTTTGCTTTTTCTTTTAAAAATTTAAACATATCGTGTTGGGATTGGATATGTTATACACCTTACAAGCCCTAATATTCAAAATATATAATTATTATTACTTGGTGTCCTCATAAAATGGGGCATCCGTTTAATTCATTGGCCAGTATGTCATGTAATCTATTTCTACTTTGGAAATTACATGTGTAAATAAGTTTGTAAAAGAATATATTGTCATGAATGATGTGTAAAAGCATTTATGAAAAAAATATGGAATGAAACTTAAGAACATTAATAAAAAGGTTACATAATGGACTTATAAGAGCAATTTGTTATTATTAGTTGGACATGGAATGTAATTAGTGCTTCATAGGAGAGTGCTTGGAGTTACACATGTTAACTTGCATAATGGATATAAGAGTTATTTTCTATTCCTAAACGACTTCACATGTGTGAGGGGTGTAAGAATTCATAGTTTGGTATTGTTATTTGGTGATTTTTTGGACTTGGTTAAGTCAATAGATTGAAATATGTATGAGAAAGTTTTTTGCAGCATGCTGTCATATTTCTACTAAAGTGAGGATGTTGATCTTCATGGAGACAAGAGCCTCATATTGTATTGTAAAAAATTTATTGTAATTGAGTAATACATTGGCTTGATGCTTTGGAGGCTTTGTTTTTTGCAAAAAAGTCTTCCCACAATATATCTCTCATTCTCTTTCTTGTGGTCGATTTCCCTTCTCTCTCACATTCTTTCTTTTCTATGTATTTTTTAAATACATGGAATACTACTGAAATTTGTTAATCTTCTTGAAGGGTAAATGTAAAAATACTTGCATACTTAATAACTATGTATATCTAATTTAACTGCTAAGGAGTTTGTGGGTACTTTTTGTAACATATTAATGCTTTAAGATTTCTACATGTCATCTGGGTATCGACTTCCATCACCGTGAAATTGGGGAAAGTTCTTCCTTCACCCTTCAGGTAACTCATGATTTACCTAAAAAGCCAAAGGTCCAATACTATTACCCCAAGGCAATGAAGGTGGACACCTCTCGCCAACATTATTGTTGTTACCATCCATTGCTTCTTGTATGGATCATGCAATCGAATGCCAAAGGATCATTCCTGTGACATAAAAGCGTTAGTTTTTTCTTGAAGTTCTATGCCTTGTTGCCCCACAGTGGGCACCAGAAAACTGTTGGTGTTTAAATTAGCACCTTTGGAGTGCTTATTGTAAACGACCAACTATTGCAAGTGTTATACTACTGCTCCTTTGGACTATAGAGAGGAAGATCTCTCTTTGTTGATGTAATGTGTAAGAAAGGGTAGAGTAGACTAAGGTTCTTATCTTTTTGTACTCAATGGTAGGACACAAGGGTGCACAAACACAATGCGCCATAGCTAAGTTTTTCTCTAGTTTCTACAAATCTTAAATACGACTAAACTACCTTTTAATCTATCCTATCTCCTCAAGATAAACAGAGCATGAGGGTATAAGAGCGGGATGGATTGGTTGGATCACTTGAATCCGTCGTCTCCTTAGAATATGGTCGAGGCTCTGAACTCTCAGATATACGCTGGGATAAGGTTTTATACAAGCAAACACTCTTTGCAGTAAGTTGGATCTTTGACTTGCCAAGGATGAGGAACCCCTATCCAAGGTATAGGCTAGGATACAGCTTACTAGAAATAACAAATTACAATGTTTTGGCCAACAAACTTGCTAAGGAGGAGGAACCCCTGTCCAAAGTATAGGTTGAAAGTCAATCCATTAAACAACATTACACGATAACTTTTGATAACAAATGTCCAAGGAGGAGGAACCCCTATCCGAGGAGGGAAATGGAACAAGAAGCTATTTAACACAAAAGATTGAAAGGACTCAAATCTTTGGATCAAAATGCAAGCGCCTTCTGATTTTCTTCTTTAAATCTCTTCAAAGAGTTATAAAGATTTGGACATGCAAAGGCACAAAATCATGCACAATTGCTCATCAAACCAATTAACTCTCATCCAAGAGTGAACAAATAATCACTTTCAAACTTGTGGCAACAATGGCGCAACAATTTTGCATAGTAAGTAAAGGTTAAACACATAAAGAGCTCAAGGCTTTTATTTATAGAATTCAAAGGAGTAGGCAACCCTAAAATCTCCCTGAGTTAACAATCAGTTCTTGCCAATCGGCAAGCTTTATTCCTATGTCTAAAAGTAGGTGAGCAAGCAGTTAACTAGAAAACTACTTCAATTAACTAAAACTAAACAAAGAGTCAACTAGAAAACTACTTCAGTTGACTGAAACTAAACTAAAGGTGAACTTTATTACAAAAGTGCCTCCAAAATAGACATCCGCGTTTAGTGGAGATCTAAGATCCACAAATTATGGAAGTCAAATTAGACATCTTCAATTAGTGGAGATCTAAGATCTTCAAATTATGGAAGTCAACTTAGACATCCTTAATTAGTGGGATCTAACATGCATGATCTGTGGAACCTTGAGTTAACTTGGAAAGGGGCATCAAGTTAACTCTAATCACATTTAATGTATTTTTGGAGGGAACGACGTCCTTTGTGGGTGCTTTACACCTCACCATCTCCAATCAACAGTTCTTCTACCCAGGCGTTGACTTCTATTTCTTGCAAACTACTTTTGATATTCAATCTTCTTTGTAGCTGCATCATCCAGCCTTATTGACATGGAATGTGGAAGGCAGTGTGGTAGTAACTAATGGTGGCTCTATGTTTGGAATGACTACCTTCCACATTTGGCTATCCATTGAACAGTGATGTCATTTATGCCTTCCAAGGCGTCCAATCTTGACTACGGACTTTTCTTGATGCATGTATGTGTCAAGTGTTTTCAAAAATTTGTGAAGTAGGACCATTTTGGTCTTGATTCAACTTGAGAGTACTATATTCTGAAAAATTCGATCATTGACTGTAAACACGGATATGTTCAGACAACTTCTAAAAATTCCTAAAAATAGCCACTCGTTGAGAAGTATTTTTTTGAAAAAAATTTGGCACATGGATTTTGTTCGTACTCCAATGTTGAACAAACCTAGTTCCTTAGATTTTTTATTTTGAGACTTTTTTGGAAAAACCCCTAAAAATAGGGGCAGCAAGTTTGTTGTTTATGGAAAATTTGAAGAGATGGGTTTTACTAGAAAATTATGTTGATCATACCCAGTTGGTCAAATTTGTGGTAGCCTATTGTTTTCTCGGACATGCAAGAAGTTTTAAGATAGAAGAGAGGAAAAAGACAAGAGGAAGATTGGAAGTTATTCTTTGTCTTTTTGGAAAAATGTGCTTCTAGATGCAACCTCTGAGAATTTATCTTTCTATGCCACTGCGCTTCGAAAAATAACGAAGAATGGTCAAAAACCATCTTTAGATCTTGAAAATACGCCTTGGAGAGAAAATGGTTGTTTTATCCTTCAACTTGCAAAAGAAATAATGAAATGGGATGCCTAGAGTTGGTTCATATTGATTCAAGTTTGAATCCTTCAAATGTGGTTGCCAACTCATGATTTTGGAGAGATTTGGCTTGATTTAGAGTTCCCAAAGCTAAATCCCACTTATTGTGGGTTGTTTAAAACAAATTTTCCTCCAAAATCTCTTACTTGGTCAACAAAACATGCCTTGACTATTTTAGGCATCATTTTCAAAATTTGAACTCTTTTTTATTATTTTTCCATGTTGAATGACCTTTGTTTGATCTTTGCTCCAAATTGATCAGTTGATCTTGAGCAGCTGTTGGTAGATTCACTGTCGAGTTGGATCCATGCTGAAGAGATGTGCCTTAGAGACGCTAAGTTGGAAAACTGAGTTTGAGGCTCTAGAAGACTGGGCGCCTTTCTTCAGCAAGGGCAATTTTGCACTTGCCTTAGTCAATTGTCAATGCATGTCCTTCAATTTCTCCATTCAAACCTTATGTGCTCTGATTTGATATCCTCGTTGACTGACGAATCGAACAATCTCACTTGACGATTCATCAGGTGACCAGCTCAATCCTGAAAAGGATGGCTGGTGTCTCAGCCCCTGAAAGTTAGTTTAAAGCCTCAACGAGCAAGGGAGCCTTTCATTAGTAGGGGCGCTTTTGCTCTTTTTGATCAATTATTTCTTGTTGAAAACTATTTTAGTTTTATCTCCGTCATTAGATGATTGCCTTGTCGGAATCCTTTGCTGACGGTTTCGTTGTCGAGGTTGATCCAAACGGAGAAGATCATCCTAGGGGTCCTTCAGCCATTCGACAACATCTGAGTGCCCAAAAAAAAAGGCACCTTTCTTCAACAAGGGCACCATTTTCAAGCCAAGTTGTCATTTTGGATGTCTCTTGATAACAGCCTCTTCACACTCTGTCGATGTTATGCAGTGATCACTGAATCTGATGATCTTGTTGAATGTTTCATTATCGAGCCACTAGGAAAACGCAAAGGACTACCTCGGACAAATCAGGTGACTATATTTGGCCCTTGAGATCCAAGGGTGCATTTGTCCAATAAAGGCACTTTTAGCACGTGCCTAAATTCTCCTTGGTAGCATTTCCAGAGTTAGCCAAATTTTGGCCTTTTTCAATTTCCAGAATCTCCTTCGTCAAATGACATTTTTTTATCTTTTGTCGTTTTTTGGATGTTCTTTATAACAGCGTCTTCACCTTATGTTGACATTTGTTGGTGATCACTTTATCAAATGATCTTGTTGAATGTTTCATTGTCGAGCCAGCAGCAAAATGCAGAGGATGACTATATCGGAGGAATCAAGTGACTCCATTTGGCCCCTAAGATTCAAAGGCGCCCCTCTTCAGTAAAGGCACTTTTTAGCATTTTGAACTAACTTCTCCTTGGTAGCATTTCCAAAGTTAGCCAAATTTTGGCCTTTTTCTGGTTTTTAGAATCCCCTTCGTCAAACAGTTTCTTTTTAGCCTTTTTCGCTATGATCGTGTCGTTGAAGCTTTTGAAGCTTAGGTTTTAGCACCTGGTACTAGCCAATCTACCATTAATAGTTGCAAAGCTCCTAACTTTGTTCTTGAAAAACAGAAATAGACCCACCAGAGTAAAACATGTGTTTTGATGATTCTGACTTGACTAGGGTGATTGTGAAGTAAATTAATCCTATCAAAATCATTTTCAATCGTTTCCGGGAAGGTCCTATTTTCAAAGGTTTCCCTAAAAAATAGGGGTATGAAACCCTAATTTTCAATTTTTCAAAATTTTGCACATATGTTTCTTGATAGAAACCCACAAAAACCCTATGTTTGGTTTGGACCTAAAACAGAGTTTTGACGACATTTTTACATGATTTAGCTCAATTTAAACAGAATGCCAAAAATTTATTTTGGGTACAACACACTATAATCCCCCAATTTTGTTGACAAAGAACACAACTAACCCATACTATACTAGTAAGTTTTTTGAGACCAACGCTCTTGTGTTTTATGAATAAAACTTGTTTAATCATGACTATGAGTGTTTTAATTGGAGGGAACCAGTATCAAAAAGTACCCTCTAGATCCGATGATTTCCATTTATCATTTAGTTTCAAATTAGTTTTCAATAATATGAACGTAAAATTGATGTTGCTACCTCCGATGCAATGTTATACGTCACAACACCCAGTCAGCTGTGGAATACCATTTAGAATGTTCCAACAGTTTCTGTTTCAAAATTGAATAGTTCTGTACCTATATTTGGAGTAAAATTCCGAATAAAAGATGATACCAATTTGCGAATGCATAAACAATACAGAAACGGGTGAGATGAAACTTTTTGTAAGCTTTAATCATAGCCCAGAGAATAGTGTTCACATTATTGTAGGAAAAATTAAAACGGATTGATGCATCAATCAATCAATCCAACAAAATTAAAATCTACTCAGGCTGTTACTGGTTGAAGTTAAAAAATTATATCAGCTACAGAAAGCTTCAACAGCTAAACTTTTTGAAGTCCCAGGGCATGGATCCTCTCCAAATTTCTCTACTGAGAGTGTCATGGAACAAGACTTACGTCCAATGCAGTCCTGAAATGCATATCATCACAGAAAATCAGATCAAATGTAGCCAATAATAAAAAATTGTATAAGCACACAGCAGAGAGTTAATAAAATCAAAGAGTACTTATATAAGAGGTCACCTTCTCTACTATGGAAGAAGACTGAACTCCATGACAACTGCCCTTCTCAAAAGCTTCACAGATTCCTTGAGGATTGCCAAAGCTCGCAAAATTAATGGATGAAATCTGACTTCCCTCTGGACACTGAAGGTTAAGAGTTGGTCTGGCTGTATTTTCTAGCTCTATGCTATTGGTTATAGTTTTCCTCCAATATTTAACGTGTGGAGGATGTGCCTCAGAAACGAGGCCACATAGTTTTACTACTCCTCTTTTAACGAATCTGATTTGAGTTGGATCACCTCCTTTATCCTCAAAAAGTACGAGCAAATTATCTGTGGGATTAAACCAAGACCTTGGAACATGATACCTGAAACCAAAAATGTTTATTTTATTTCCACAATAATGGTTGGAAAGAGAGAAAACTTCTAGTCATAAGCAGGAATAATACATAATGACATTTAAAAGATAAATTGATTAAAATTTCTTACCATCTCTGCGTAGGCTTGCCACAATCTGTACTGCATTTATTTGGAGAGAATTTTCCTCTATAATTGCATTTACCTGGGCAACCCGCAAAAGGGGAGCTAGGTAAAGGCCAGTATCTTCCAATCATACGACCATTTAACCATGCTTGGCCTTTACCCATGCTTAACATATCCAATGCTACAGGATCGTTTCCTGGTGGAGCATTTATTCTAGCCTGCAAACATAAGCAATGAAACAAGAAAAGTTAATGCATCGCTGAATTTATCACTTCAAGCAGATTGATAAACCTGACCTAATATACAACTAACCTTGTCTTGTGCGCTTGTCATATCCACCTTCTCTAATGATATTACATAGAAAAGTTTGCAGATACTTGGACCATAATACATTGTCTTCCATATTTCACAAAATGGCACTATAAAGTTATCACTATAAATCCTACATGGACGCAGGGAAAAAGCTAGGGTATTAGGAAAATCTATATCTAAAAGAATAGTAGAAATCAAAACAATAGGGAGTTGGAACTCTGTAATATATATCCTGAGAGTTATCGTACATTATATTACATGTCTGAATTGCACTAAATAACACTACAGTGCATGTACATGCATCTATAGAGGATGTCACCATTGTTATGATAACTAAAATTTATATATTATCAGAAGATAAATTACAATGTCATATGCATCAGAGATGTTCTGATGACTGCATCAAGAAGAGTCTTGGGCATAAGACCAAGCTCGATTTATAACAGCTAACAGTATGAATTTCTAACAAAAAAGAAAAAATACAGTAAAGTAAATCCTCTTAACTGAGGAGTTTTATATAATCTATTGTATAAAGATTCAGGAAGGTCCCTAGCTACTTTGTGAAAGTATCTAGACCAGAGTTATTTGACATTTTACATCTAGGAAGCAGTATTTCAGATGTTAGGCTCTTCATGGGACTCCCAAGAGTCAAGAAGACTAAATTGATTTCTTCTTTTAGTCTATTTCATCCATCATGAGTGTTAAGTGACCATTTTCTTCCTCAGCCACAAGATAGATGGTCATAGATACATGAAACAAAGGACCACTTGGACCTCTCAAACATTGTATTCTCACAATCAAAACAGAGATTCAGCTACCCAACCTCAGTCACATCCTAGAATCCAACCTACTGGGATAGACACATATTACCAATTTGCTCTCCATATCTAGAGAAGCATCAACCATAATGTTAGGGGAAGCATTATAAAAGTACCAACTCTGATTCAAACAGGTTACTAAAGTTTAGCCCACTTATACCAGGCTATTACCCTGAGAGCGTCATTAGGGCTTTGCATTTGCCCATTTATGGTGATCAATGAGAAGGCTTTCCTTCTGCTCTCAAATCTAATCCAGAATATAGTATTGTCCCCCTCAGCCTCTCTTTTTTTGAAGTTCTTTTGGTTCTCCACCATCCCAAAAGCTTGGCTGGCGCTCCCAGAAATTTGTCCCCCTGTTTTGTGCTATTTGTTATAAAATATATTTATTAACCAAAATACCAATGTTGATAAGTTATATTGATTGACTTGATCTTTATGTTTATATGACTCAAACTTTTTATTGAAGTTGAGTGTTGAACTCAGGGCTGACTGCAATCAAAGATAATTACTGTTGTTTCTAAGTTAGGTCAATTAATCGTGAGGGACGGTGGAAGATTATTTTCTAGCTGTCTTGTAAGGGATGGTGAAGACTGATTAGTCGTTAACCAACAATGTAAGTCAAGTGGCATACTATTCGGTATTGGCCAACAATCTTATAAAGGATGGTAACAGACTCTTAGCCAGCAATCCCATCAGGGATGACAGCTCGTAGCTTTCAGTCTTGTAAGGTATCCTAATGAATTGTAATCATTTTTTTGTTTGAATAAATATGGTGATGAAAAGAGGTATTACAAATAAGTACATCGAATTACAAAAACCAATTGAGTTGTCAGCAGGGAGCCTTGCATTAGAAGGCAGAAATACTGTCACATCCCTGTCAGTTGCCTCCACAATGGACTGTGGGATAAAATAAAACAAAATACAAAAATAATAAAAATAAAGAAAATTACATCGTCAATGCCCAATTAATGAGGCATGGTCTAGGATACGGGCATGTTGTGAGGGCATTGAATTGGAGAGGACTCGACAGAGGGAGACAAATCTGCATGTCTGGGCTTTTCTTAAATGCCATTAAGAAGGAATGGGCACAACTGAGCGATGAGGCATCTGTGCCATTAATAAGGCATGGCGACCCTCCCTTGGAGTAGGAAAGTTGCCAGGTTGTGTGGAAAATGGGCACTCCAAGTTGTTACTAAATAATCACGAGCCCCACTTATTTGCCCATTCAAAAAATATGGTATGGATGGGAGGGTGGAAAAAGGCATGAAAGGGCGTGTCTGAGATGTTTTGATCTGCGATGAGTTTAGGAGGAACGAAAGCAAAGTTTGGTATGAGGAGATGAAGTTGAATTGTGTGGGAGAGCAGAAGGGCATCTAAGAGTGGGCAGATTATTGTGGGCAGGTGTATGCATGGTATGAAGTTAGTGTGGAAATGAGAGGAAAGGAGCTTGTGGTCCATTATCTAGAGTCTAGAGAAGACTGCAAATTTGATGAAAGTTGTCCAGGGAAAAATTTATGTGAAACATTTTTTGATTTCAGTTGGCATGTAGACACCTTCAAGTTGAGCATCATTCCCAAGTAAAGGAGGGCATGCAAATTTGTGCTTTATCTATCATTGATGCGCAAGAAATTAAGTACTTTGGTGCCACTGTCAAACAGGTGACAGGTCTCTTTGCCCCAACTCCTTCCTTTAACACATGCTTTAATTCACAAATATTTGTGTAAGTGTTCTGCGTGGTTATTGCACATTTATCAAATGTCTGCTCAAAATGTTTTAGTAGGACTGAACAAAATAGTCTCCCAGATGCATAGCATAATTATCTATGGTGTGTATTGGATGTTACCTGTCAGTACGGAAAACTGGCGAGAGATAATTCTTAGGAAAAATAAACTTTGCTATTACTTTCCTTCTGGTCTAATGAACATAGTATTATAAATTCAGACAGTTAATAATTCTGGAATACTGTTGTATATTTATGGTTACATATCATTTTCTGAAAAAAAAAAAAAACCACTGGTTTCATTTTTAGTAAGGATCTCTATCTAATAATTCTGTTGAATTCGTTAAAAGCCCAAACTGTTACGTTTTGCTATGACAAAACTAAAATACATGATGGATGCAATTTAACTTTAAAATATAGTTAGTCACATTTTCTCATAACATTAGAATAGTTTTGGCTTTACGTTGACCTATAGCATTTACCCAAGTTTCTAAGATTTCCCTTGTAATTCAAGGGCAGCGTTCATGTTTATTCTGGGTTCCTTATTATTAGTGTATGAATGTAGAAATTGAGACTAGTTCAACCTCCTCGGAGAACTCTAAACGATGTCTTGAACTTTAAACTCATGAATGTCGATAAATTATCAGGAAAAACTTGTAAATTTATACAACCTATTAAGATCATGACAACGGTATAAACTTGACAACCTCACCTTCATCCTGGATACATGTATTTTACCACTTATGCCCTTGTTTTTGTATTCCACATGTTTAAAGATAGTGAAGGACTCAAATAAAGAGTAAGGTCTATAATTAATGAATATATGTTATTGAACTAGATATTAACTATTAAGTAAAGTTTATGTGTGGGTGACCTAGTGGGTACCCCTATTAGGTTATGAGAATGGGTGAATGCTATAGTCCAAAACGTATGGATATAGATAAGTTAAGATTTGGTAACATGCAAATTGCTCAAACTTTAGAAGTTGACACCCAATCAGCTCAGTAAAGAGGGAAGTGTTGTCATGATGGTTATTAAATGAAGTTTATTACAAGACTTGAAATTTTGGGTTTTCTATTTCTCTAAACCATACCAACCTTATATGATCATAGGATAATCCTTCAAGATTAAATTATTTCATTTTCAAAGGCTTGAACTTCAGACTATATAAAAGGAGAGGGTGACATATAATACTACCTTAATATTTTACATGGAATGAGGTATAACTGTATAGAGCTCTTTATATAGTATGGACTAGGAACCCAATTACCTAATCTGAGTTTTTTGGTTATGGTTGAATAATAATGTAAGTGATAATGATCTATTTTAGAGGCATTGGAACCCCAATATATGAAACATATTTTTTAATACCCTTGGTAACCCACTTGGGATTTGAGGGTAAAGGCTTACTCTATTGGTACGATGTCTATCAACCTCTTAAATATGAGAACTTTGCTATGGAAATTATCATGTGAACGAAGGATGAATATTATAGCTCTAATGAACGTCAATATAATTGCATAGTAAATGGAAGGCACTATTATTAATTTGACAATGTGGTTGAGATCGAGTTATGAGATAAATCCTATGTAACATCTCTTGAAACCTTACTAATGACCATCAAGGTCAGGTTTAGACCGAATGGCCAGTATGAATAAACTATTTAGTCTATTAACTAGACTATCATAAGAATATGGGATTGCACCATAGGGTAAAAGAAATTAGAAGTTCAAGAATATTATTAGTAATATTATTATTGGATTTACTTCATATGTTGTCCAATGGATACACTGTTGCCAACTTTCTTAACAAGGATTTGAGTGCTAGTTATATTTAAAACAAGCTTATAAAATTATCTTACGTCCTTCAAAGATATCTATTGACCCCTTGAGCATAAGAACCTCAATATTGAATCTAATATGTAAGTCTCAAATGGAAGTGCTTTCCTATGGGTTTATGTGAACCAAGGTAGTTTCATGTTGAGTAATAGCCCCTATGTTTGATGAGACGAACTTGAGGATGTTCAAGTTGGTTTATGAATAATAATGGGTGGAGTTTAATTCAAGACCTCGATATCCTTAAAGGGAAGTGTCATAGTGTGGGTTGCTAAATTATATACTTAATTATAATTTCCTAACTACTGTTAAGCAGTAATATTGAAAGAAAAACATTAATGAAACCTTGATTATGGGCAAACTTGTGCATTGGGTCCCTTGAGAGACCTTGTAATGAGAACTATGTGTGACTTTGATCTGTTTGGAAGCAAGGACGTAGGCGGTCCTTGGGCGAAGGATGTCCTTGTGACCTCAAGTCCATAGGGGGAGGGTTTAGGGGGGGACAATTCGAAGGGTTAGGGTTGTTCCTCATTGGTTTGACCTTTCCTCCTCCATAAGCATTAGTTTGAGGCAAAAATGGGTATCGAATGGGTATAAACGAGTTAAGGAAATCTAATAACTTGTAATTAATAAATGATGTGCTTTTGAATAGTAAGTAAATGAAGTAAGGTATTTAACTACTTTATAATTGGTATTGATTATATGTATATGTTGGGTAAGGGCAATCTCATGTTGGTTCTATTATGTGTTTGTGAAGTCCAACTCCATATCTAGAGGCCTCTATGTATAGGCTTGTGGATTTGTTGATTATGATATATTTGACCAATATGTGAATCCTATTATATATGACCCACCCAAGTGCGAACCTCCAAGGTATTTGAAGTGACAGGCAGTCATTGGACCATGCCAAAGATGTATTTAGACTTGGCAGTGACAGGCAGTCATTGGACCATGCCAATGGTGGATGCCTAGAGCTACTATTATATCTTTTGGATTAGTTGACATTCACTTGGTTCACGGAGGTGGATTGCTAGGGGTTATCTAAGATTTGATACAATTACAATTGCATGGGTAGGGACCCATCTATGCGGGTTAATAGTAATCTAAGGCTAACCGTTGTATCAAGGGGATTCGCTAGCAGTCACATAACACAGAAGCGATTGATGCCAAGTGTTACCCGGGATGTGAAGAAGATAGCTCGCAATATCATTAAGGTCACAAGGTGGTATTTGTCAGAAGCTACTTCTTCCTAGGTGGGCAAATTTGTCGCCGATGACCTATAAGTGATTGAAGTCAGAATCCACCAAGTTATGGTAGGTTCACTACTTGTGGAAAGCCTTGGATGAAGGACCCATGGTGTAGTATGGGATGCACCGAATCTCCTTCCTGGTTGTCAAATTGTATACTTGGCTTTGTTGGGTTGAGGATAAACCCACGATGTAGTATGGGATGCACTAAATCCTCTTCCCAATTATCTGATGGTGTATAAGACTGGAGAAAAGGATGGGACCTGCGATGTAGTGCACAATGCACCGACTTTCTTTTCTATCTGGGATGCATTATGGACGTGTTAGTTAGCCATTGTGATGTGTCAACCAGTCACTGTTGTGTTGTACCCAAACTAATTTTTTTGCTTCATCAAGGCATTTTGCATAAAATGGTCTAAACCTTGTTAAAATGATGATTAATACAGTTTTTGGGCAATATCAAGCATGGACTTTTGTTAATGTTTTGTCAGTCAAAGGCAGTTTCATTGATCAGAACCTGAATGAGACTCGGAACAAAGCATTTCACGACGACACTTATACTTTTTAATGGTCATTTCAGTGGCCAAAATAATGATTTCAATTGTCAATTCTTGAAGATTTCTCAAGGAAAAACAGAATTGCGCCCCTGTAGCCCAGGGGCGCCCTTCTATTTGAAGGTCTAAATTTTGTGATAAATGCTCAAGCATACAATCAAACTCTTCAGAATTAGTCTGCCTATCCGATGAGTTATCCAGCGAGGCTATCCGAGACTAGTAACTCCGGTTAACTGGTGACGGAAGTTGAAGATTCCAGAGGTTGCAGTCTGCAGAAGCTTGTTGTTTTACAGCTTTTGCGCCCCTGTAGCTCAAGGGCGCATTCTTTAAAGGAGAGTTAGATCTTGGTTTTCTTGATGGTTGATGCAGTCAATCTCTTCACGACTAGTATGTCTGTCTGACGAGCTATCGAGCGCAGTGATCCGAGGTCCCAGAGCTCCGGCAGTCGACGTCAGAAGATGAGCTTATGAAATGAGCTCACATCACAGAACTTCCTCAGATGGTGTAATTGCGCCCCTGTAGCTCAGGGGCGCCCTTCAAGATGACCCTTAAGATGGCAAAATTTGCAGACAAGGTCTTCTTGACATCAGTGCTACTCTAGTCCAGCTTCGCAATGCACCAAGTTACCTATTAATCCGACATTCTGAGAGATTGTGGCAGAGATTCAACCAGGCACGTAATTTCACGGGCGGACTAGCATATCAATTTCATTGTATTTCTGTAGGCCAGAGGCGCCTAGCTTTCAGGCCTGTTAGATGAGGTCGTTCACGTTCAAAGTCTTCACGAGACTTGAGCGTAGTTACTCCAGCTATCCAACGAGCCCAGCCGTCAGCCTTCAGGATTTGGCAAACACTCGTACGTGCGAGGTCTTTGAGGAAACACTATAAGACGAAAACAGCTCAGAAAATGGCCAAGTCTGGTCGTCTATTCCATCTCGGGAAAGGTGCCCTTCTATTTGAGGTCTTAGAAGCATTTTTCTTGCTTCGTCGCCTCTAGAAACATCTCTCGTATGTCCCTCTAGCTACACGTCGAGACAGATAGTGTTCGAATCGGGTCATCCCAGCTCCAGATATCAGAAGTCAAAGTAGGGTATCTGGTTGAGAGTTGCAGTTTCGTCAAAATGGTGTTCATACCTTCTCAAGCCAGGGGCGCTTTTACTTTAAAGATCCTTAATGCACTTTTCAGATACCTTGCATATATTCATTGGATGTAGAATACCTCTAGTCATGCAGTGTGCTTGGTTGCCTGTCAGTAGGGTTCACCGTTCGTCGTCGGCAGCCGTTTGAAGCATCAGATGGCAGTTTGGAGAAATGGTTGTCTGGTTCCTGAAAGTCAATTTAATCAAGGATACCTAATTCTTTGAGGTATTAAATGATGGATTTTGCAGTGATGACTCCCAGCAAACATTTCTTCTTTGCTCTGCAGGCTTCACAATGAATACACCAGTTCAGTCTCAGCATCATCTGATCACCCAGAAATCAATGACGAAGATGGCCAGTTGTAACTTTGTACTCAGCTACAAAGTAGGAAGTTAATAAAAAGTGTCATATCTTGAGCAAATGGACGCCTATGAGGCCAAGTAATGACTTTTCGGAATCAGTGAAGTTAGCCGGTGAAACCTAAAGCTTCATTCATTTTGTCAACTAAAGTTAAATAATATTTAATATTTATTTTGCATATTTTTGTATTAAATGGCGATTTTCAAAAATTAGTCATTTTTGCAAATTGCATAATGAATATTTTATTATTATTTAAATTTTGAACTTCAAGTCAATGGCAGTGTAACAGAAGGGGGTCCAATCAGAAGCCTTCTATTTCCGTTAAAGTTTTAAATCTTGCAGTGAACAAGATGGTACGAATTTTCTTTATTTAAGCATGGCGCCATCATTGTTCATTCTCACAACTTCAAGAGAAATTCGCAATTCTTCAAAGCAAAGGCAATTTTACAAGCAAAGGCGAATTTTCAAGGCAAAGGCGAATTCATCATCAGCAATCAAAGGTGATTTCATTAATTCATTCTTTTTGCAAGTTAAAGTTCATATTCATCAGCAAATTTGAAGAACAGGGGCGATTTTCACAGAAGAAAGAGCTTATAAAAAACATCTTTCTCTTCCTTGATTCTCAAATTTCTCTCAAAATCCAATTCGCATGTTCCTGAAATTGGCAAATTTGACAAGTCTAAACATTTGGATCATTTCTATATAACTTCCTCGAATTAAAATCGTGCGTTTGATTTTTCAAAAAATTTTAACTTCAGAACATTCATTCTCGAGTTACTAAGTTTCTCAACTGAAAACTCTTTGCATGGTCGAGTAGATGTTAGATTATCGCATTTCTGACGTTCTGGGTTGTCTTAGAATCTTTTTCTGGACAAAACCCATATCTCAAATTTTTCGCCGAAAATAACTCTTCAAAAGGCTATTTTTAGCCTCAGCAGGCTATTTTTAGCTTTCCAAAAATCTTGTCAGAACATAGTCAAGTTCACAGTCAACAGGCGAGTTTTTCAGAATGCAGTACACTCAGCTCGAATACAGGACCAAATCAGTCCTTACTCACGATTTCATTGGGACAGTTGAGACGGATCTTCACAAAGTGCTGCCAGAAGCAGTCTTAGATCCAGTCAAGATTAGAGGTTCGATTATTCAAAACATTCAGCAATCCGGGTTATTGGAGGCCGCTTCCACTCCTATCTCCGTTCATTGTATTGAGTTCGTGATGTCTTGTATTAAGCATTACAATTCTACTACTCGTGAGATAGTATCAATAGATGGACGAGTTATTTGCAGTCTAAGCCTTTGGACGTGGAAAGAAGTTTTGGTATACCTCAACACTCGAATAGTTTAGTTATTTCTATGGAGCGGTGCGAGCATGCATTCAATGCTGATGTGGACAAGTGCCAGAATAAAATGGCAGAAAGATGGTTAAAACAAGCGAAGAACAGATTGCCAAACAATGTGGGTCGTGGTGAGTACAAGGATGAGTACTCGATTCTAATTACACTCTTGAATCGTGTCTCAGGTCAATCACATGCTAATGTTTTCCAGCCTTGGATGTATTACATCATTGGTTGCATCATATCTGGGCAGGAACATTATAACTGGGCATCCTTCATCAGCAATATTATCCACAAGCAGATCACCGGTTTCCTAGTTGCTCATGAATTTCACATGTGTTCTTATCTCGTGTACTTGATTGCTTATCACGGTCAGTTCTGAGGACTAAACACCTTGGGCATTCTCAGTGTTCAGAAAGTCTATCAGTATTACGATCAACTTGAGTTCACTAAGGCTGAACATCATTTCAAGCGTGTTCATGAGGCTTTCCTGACTTATACAGTGAGAAACTTGGATTGAGAGTTGCATATTCGTATCTCAGCAGTTGCTAGAGCAGCGATGGATGGTTGGGCGGATTGGTTTATTCAGTTCCCGACATACACCTACATCCGAGTATATGGATTTATAGGAAATCCAGCTATGCTTCCACGTTATCCTTCGGATAAGACAGTCTTTATGGAGTTCCTGAGGCAGTTGCATGATGTTCATCGTCTTCTACGCCGCAACATAGACTAGCCGCCAACTTCCCCTGAGTTGGAATGTATTGGTGCAAGACGGCAGTTGATGCCAAAGTTGCAGGACAGGAGCTTGAGAAATATCATCTCAAGTATCTTGTTGAGGCTCGTGCCTATGATCTTTCAGTCATTACACAACTCTCGCCTTTGTCGAGCGCATATCATGAGCCTTCTATGGAGGATTATTGGGCAAATTGTGCAGATGATTTTGAGGTTCGCAGACGTAGCTATGGCCGCTTCTCTCTCTCTCACGATTTATGTTTTCTTGGCGAAGATGTGGGAGGTTTATCGATGATGAGGGAGTAGTTCTCAGTTTTTCAGAGCGAGGTTGACACGGCCGTTGCCATAGTTGATTGGTACCAAGGAGTACGCAACAGTAAAAAGAGAGGTCAAGTAGAGTTATTCAAAACAGTATACTTTACCTCGACAGCAAGAAGACCAGGAGGGTAAGTGCGCATAGAGCAGAGCCGCCAGTGGTGAATCTTTCACTACCTTCCTCATCAAAACCTAAATAGAAGAAGAGGAGTAACCCTCCTAAGAAAGGTCAAGCGCCAAACAATTCAAAAGGCAAGGTGCTTGCCATTGATACACATACAGAGCCTCGGCTGCATACTATCACGAGCCGCCTCGCAGGCCAATTCAGAAGTTTTCGCTGCTCGAGGTTCACCGTTCCTATTACTCAGTTCCGGAGCAGTCACCAGCTCCAATTCATATTGAATTGGATTTAGACTCCCCATCTCACAGTGGTGCTTCTAAATATTCACTCTCATCGCAGCCTCCTGTTGCTAGTACAGACCCTTCCAGTAGCATTAGCAAAGATCAGTCTTGGATTGAGTCTCAGCTGGGAAGGAAGAGGAGGCAGCCATCCTATGTCCTTAATCATTCAGATTTTGATCAGGTTTACCAGGATGTGCCAGACAAGAGGATCAAGAACATGGTCCATGTGGAGAGGAATACCGATATGGAGATTGTCGTCGAGACTGCTATACCTCCACAGGGGAAGAGCTTGGATGAGTTGGAATCTCAGGACTTTGAGGTTATCACAGTCAACCTTGGTCGTAGCACACGCTAGACTCAGGTTGATCTCCTACAAGTTGCTACAGACAGTGCCAGGGATAGAATGCTGAAAGACGGAGAGGATAAGGCAGCCCTCAAGGCTGAAATCAGACAGCTTTGTTAGTACATTTCTAGCCTTGTTCACAGGCCAGATGCCATTACCACACTCCCACCGATGCTCGAGCCTCCAGCAGAGCAAGGTCAACTTAATCACTTGGTTGCATATGGCAAGCGTTTGGATGAGTGGGAGGAGGAGTTCGTTGCTAGAGGCCGTTCTATGCTCACAGAGTTATATCAGTTGCGGTACAATGCACAAGAGCTCCATTTACGTCTCCAGGATGAAGAGCGAGACATGGCAATTAACAAACCCCGGGATGAGATTATGATTGCTCACCTGAGTATGGCATATGAATCAGTCACAGATGCAGAAGATAGAGAAGCTATCTACTCTTGGAAAACACAAAGGTTTTCGCCAGGCACCATGGCACGAGTTGGTCGAGAGCAGAGAGCACGCTACTAGTGCACCCGGCTTCAGGAGAGGACCTTTAGTATCTCGCTTTACCGGTCGATATCAGATTGAGGGTGGTGCGTATGTTGAGCTTACCAATGTTCAGTCAGAGCTCCAAGCACTCACTCATACTATTTTCAGTGGGGAGACCATTGGCCGTAAGATTAATCAGCTTACAGTCATGTCAGCGTTGTTCGATGAAGCAACAAGGAGTAGGGGCTTAACTTCAGTCCCAAATCATTACCGGTGAGGACATGCCGAAAGCAGCATACATCTTCTAATGCAGTATCGAGTCTTATATGAAAGCATCAACTTGAGGGATTAATCGCCGAGATCAATGCATCAAGTAGGACTTCGCTTCCCACCTCTCTCAAAATAGACTTTATAATAATGTGAGTGAATTCCGGCTACTTTTCAAGTTAACTTGTTTCATCACATGTATATCTATTCTCGGAAAGACGCCTTTTGATTCACTTGGAGGTTATTTAGGGTTTTCCGCAACCGATGGTAGTTTCTAGTTAACGTATAGTTTTGCTTTATTAGGGCTTAGCAATAAATCTTGCATGCATTGCAAGCTGTAGTTGACTCAAGGTGATTTTAGGGTTCCCTACACCTTCGATGTCTATAAATAAGAGCTTTTGCTCATTTGTACAAAACTTTTGCACGAGAGAGAAATATATGTTGTGCCTACCTTGCCCTCAATATTGCTCGTTCTGTATCTGTTCATGCGTTTTTACTATTATGATGAATTGTTATGCCACATAGGGTTTCATGCAATTATAATGGTGAATTCTTTCCTTAGTTAGATAAAATCTGTTTTGTGTTCAATAAACTTGTTCAGATTGAGATGATAGTTGTGCCACCTTGCCTTCAAGTAGAGAATCTGTACTTGGTTATCATGTGATGTGTGAATAATAAACTTATTCAGATTGAGCTGATAGATGTGCCACCTTGCCTTCAAGTTGAGAATCTGTATTCAGTTTATCGTATATTGTTGTTTCCAATAAACTTGTTTAGATTGAGCTGATAGATGTGCCACCTTGCCTTCAAGTTGAGAATCTATACTTGTTTATCATCAGATAGTCATCCTTGCTCCATTTCCTCATGCTCTGTTTTCCTGAGGAAACTGGATAGATTTTAAGTAATTAAGCCTAGTTGTAGTTAGTAGTCTATGAAACCAGAAAATACTTAGCTGCAACGTATATAGTTTTCGAGAAAGCCTTGTGCCTCTACAGCTGAAACAAAAAGACAGGATATAGTTTAGTTTACTTTCCTTTTCAAAGCATTTTTGTCAAGCACAACGAGGGAGCTTCCCCTCCTAATTTGAAGAGCATTCATTGCGTAGTGTGCATAGCTGTCCGTAAAAACTCTTACTCCAGAGGTGCTAGTTGTTACGCCAACATGTTGTACTATGATGTGCGTATGAGTCAGTCACTATTGTACTTGTGAGGTGCATATGAGTTAGTCACTGTTGTATTGTGATGTGTGTATGAGCCAATCACTATTGTACTTGTTATGTGTATGAGCTAGTTAGCTTGTGTATATGGAAGTATGCTCATGACAATCATTGTGTATGATCTTTGCAATTATGGTATGATATGCCCCTTGTGAATATTGTGAATGTTTGTACACTAATGCTTGGTAATGTTTGGTATGTATCCAACACCTAATGGAAAAGTTATTATCATTATATTATAATTGGCTAAGTTGATAGCTTACATGTACTTAATTAATAGTCATGGGTTAAAAGCGAGATCTCATGCAACAGGAGAGAATGAACTCCCTCTAACATTGTGGGGTGAACTATGAAGCCTTTGATTCCCACGAGGGGATCCGTAGGCAAGGTCATCATCAACCCTTAAGGTTTAGGTTTAGGTCTAGGGATGACCCTAATCATAGGAGCTTGGCACTTGTGGGTGTAATAAGTGGTGATGTTGATTTATCATCACTAGGATGAATGAAGAACTTTTGTAATTAGCACTTCAAATTTAGATGAAGATGCTTGGTCGGTTAAGTTGGTAGTGGTGGTGAATTGTTAAAAAAAAAAAAAAATTGTAGTGCCTAAGGGGCAGATTTTACAAATACATGCAAATAATTAGGTGTAGGAGCATTCTTCAAGATGGTATCCAGTAAATAGATATAGGAGTATTTCAATTGATGGTATGTTAATGGTGCTTGGAAAAATTACCCACCATAAGAGTTGTTAACAACAGAAATACAATGACAATCTAAATGTCAATGGGGATTGCTGAAAAAGATGATCAAACAAATTGTTTGAAAGTTGACATTATATGTTAGGGTACAATTGACATTGCCTAGTCATTTAGAGGAGGGAGCGGCTGATTGTTCCTGGGCATTATGCTTGGAATTTGCATACAATTGAAATATGATAACTTGTCAACAGAAGCAGTCATTTGGCTTGCCATCCCTGTGGTTGTTTTTCCACTGCAGGATTGCACTACTGGCCAGGAAAGTTGTGATGACCTCTTTGATTAGCTTTCGGATGGTAGCATAGAGTCTGATCCTTTCCAGATTTTACATACAGAGTTTCTGCAATTCTAGGCTCTTCCATATGCATTTAACCCGTTGGGTTTACAGGTTTACCAAATTTACTAAACATTCTCCTGTGCTCTCCTATTTTCTGGCCGAGTCTAGTGAGATTTCCATCCAGTGCATTGAATACTTTGTTTGGAGCTATGTAGATCTTTGGCATGTCTGCTACTGATAGTTTTGGATGAACCTGGGGTTTTTGGGTTTGGGTTTTCAATTTGACCAGCCACATGGAAGTAGATTGAAGTGGGCTTTGAGTACCGATTTTGACACTGGTTATGGGAGGCACATGGAGTGTCATGGGGTTTGTCATTTGAAGACTGATTTGGGGAATGCCAGTTAATATCTGGTACTTGTAGCTAGAACCACTGTTTCATTATTTGCCAAGGACTTGCACTGCTCGTGAATACTCACCATGTATTTGTACTACTTGTGAGTGATGATAGGTGGCAAGCAACTTGTGCTTAGACTTGCCTATTGCATGAAAAAAAGTCTATGCCAAGTACTCACCAAGATTTTTGGTGAGTAACCAGCATGGCCTCACCTGCACATAGCAGGTCATCCAAACATGCTTAAAACTCACTTTAAATGCAGAAAAAATTACTCTATTCCACAGCATCCATCCTTCTTTGTCACTCACAACCGCATTTGATCTCTTTGAGCTCATGATTGAAGAGATTGAAAAAGAGAAATTTTATCATGGCTGAAGATGAGGATGGTCCTGAGGAGGAGCAATTACCTTGTATTTTGAGGGCAGTGCTGATGCCACAACCAACACAGAGGAATAGGACCCCAAACATCACTAGGATGTATATAGGGAGGAGAAATATACAAAACATTGTAACTTGAATAAAATTATAAATTTTGATGATGACTTTCAATCATCATGTGATTCACATCATATTATCCAAAAGAAAAATATAAAAAATCATACTCTTTTATTCAAATCTAAAAGAAACTGTAGGCAATGTATAATGTCTATCATTATCCTTTGGTAATATTGGTTATCTGACTATGTATTAATTGTTTCTATTAATTGGTTGTCGGCTTTGGGTAGTTACAAGCGTCGGTTAGTTGACAGTTGTGTTCTTCTTAGCAACCATCAAATGCTTTAAATGCATTGTGTATCGTCAAGGAGAGTACTATGACTTAGTGGGATCGACTTTGATCCTTGGCTTACCATCTCTGGTCTTCTTTTGTAATAATTTCATGTGTGAATAAAGATATATTTTACGCATGTATCTGGTATGCATTGTCATCTCCATTATTAATTCATGTAATTAATTTATCAAACAGACCAACAACAGAAACCATTTCCCTAAAGTTCTACAAACTGATTTCATGTGTTGTGTCGTAACTGTATTTTGCATGACATTTATGTTTTCTTAATGAATATAAATTTTCTTTTTATTTGTTGGGTTTAGCTGACTCACAACTCTTAAGTCAAAATTGATCCTGCCAAATTTTGCTAAATTTTTAAAACTAAGGATAGAAGCATCTGGTATATTTGACATTGCTTATGTGATAACAGGTATGTGTGGATTGTCTTGGGGATTGGCATTTGAAGATTGATTTGGAGAGTGCCAGCTAGATATCTGATACAGTGATACCCATAGTTAGAACAATCTAGTGTATAAGGAACTGTTTATGAGATGAATGTGCATTATCTTGGATGTTGACTTAGAAGATTGATTTGGAGAGTACCAGCTAGATATCTGATACTCTAGGTAGAACCACCTCATATATTTGAGATAGTGAAAAGATAATGATGGTTCGATGTGAATAGGGAGCATTCTATCAGTTGTGGGGATGCGAGAGGGACTTGCAGATCAACCAGGCAATAAAGTCTTGTGGGATAGCCATGCTTTGGAAAAGATTTATCAGAAAAATATGCAGCATCAAGACTAAGGCAAGCATAAGTATGGAATCAATATCAAAAACATGGGAAATGTAATCATTTGTAATATCATGTATGTTTTAGATTCGGTGCAATTTTGAATAATTTTTTAAATTAGAGATTCTTTGTGGCTAGGTACATCAAGGGATGCCAAATTTGGGTCATATTCTCCACTCATTCCAGAAATACTGTGTTTTTGTTAGTAACTTGAGTGATATGTGTGTAGGTACTCAAGTGTGTACCCTTGTGTCTCATTGTTGTAAGTATATGGTGAAATGGTCCAAAACACAATGGTTAATCAAAAGGATTTCATCAAAATAAGCGCTAAAACCTGTCAAAGCTTTAAAAGTTCTACGGCTACTAGAACAGATCCTGGATTCTCAAAATTAGCAAAAGCACCTTGCAAACAATGAGAATATTTTCCCTATCAAGAGAAAACTGACTAGAGAACATAAACTATTCTGCTTTCTTCCACTGCTACAGAGGTATTCATGGATGTGATACTTCTCAGCGTTGATAAAAGCTTCTGAAATTTGTGACTTTGCTGGAATTTGTTGATCATGAAATACAATAGAAAACCATACTATCAAAACATAGAAACAGTATCAGAGGAGAAGATTGATATAAGCTATGACACACACACACACACACACACACATATATATGGAGAGAAAGAGAGAGAGAGAGAGAGGACAAATTGTTGATAGGGCCTTTGTTCAGCGTGGCACCTTTCTGTCTTATAATGTTAAGACAAAGGAACCAATCCTTTGTGGAGATGTCCTATTAGAAAACCTTCATGTTTTTTTCTATCACATTTCTTTCTCACACGTGTGCATGTAAGTCCATGTATGCCTGGACATGGGTGTGGAAAGCCATGCATGCACACATGTATTAGACTGAATGTTCAAATTGGTTGTTGCCTATATCAGCTACATGCTATCAAGAAATAATTCTCATTCATAATTTTGCATTAATTTTTAAATATTCTTATTATTCATTAACATAAGCACTTTGAAAATTCGATCTATTTATACACTTTCCTGAAGAAATTTATTTTGACTGTTAATAGTCATTCTTGGATTATAATTTATTTTTTGCTCTTTCTATAAAGATACGGCTGTCAGCATTATTTAAAAAGAAAACAATCATATAAATTACCTTGTACCAAGTCAAAGATTGATTCTTAGGAGGGCTAGCAGCTTTTTCCCATTGCACATTTCCCACTCCACTCTCTAAATAAAGATTCAATTGTTCACCTTTCAACCCAATCTGCAGAATCATGCAAAATCGAAGTGAGAGATCAGTCCATCAGAAGTAATGCAAAATATGATAGGTTTTCCTGTTCATGAACAGTCATAATGTGGCTAGAACGTTTAAGCTTGCAGGAAATGAATGGGTTCAAGTTTGCTAGTGGTACCAACAGCTTGGATGTAAGTACTAAAGTAGTAGGCCTGATTGAACAAATGAAATTTATTAATACACTCTCTCTTCTTGTTTGGATATGATGAGGGAGCCTTATAATGCTCCATTCTTTATGTCAGCTATTTTTTTTATGCAATACAAATCTCAGTTTTTCACTCAAAAAATAGAAAAAAGCAAAAAATAGTATCAGGAGTGTAAAAACAAACAGGATCAAATATAGATAAGAATGCAGATCCCACAAAAAATTTCAAATCGAATCCAGATGGAGCTTGAGACTGGAGTAATGAACATAAAAATAAAGCTGACAAATGAAGTTCAACAAGCTCATTGAATGGTATGTACTTTTTCACACATTTACTATCATACAGATCAATTTTCTACATAAGCATTCTTATAAATGGAATGACCAAGCATGTTGCCGATACATGACATCACCTGATATGTCCAAGCATTTGAGGACAAGTCTACTGAGCCATCTTGAAAGCCTTCTAATTTGACCTTGGAAATGCCTGCTCCCACAAAATCATAATGCGGTCCACCATTCTGTTACCAAAAATAAACCACGAATAGATGTAAGACTGATATATATATAGTATTTTTTATTGAGGGAATCACTCCCACACAAACCAGATTAGCTACCTAAAACATAAATACTGGCAAGAGAACAATAAATTCCCAAATAGATTCGAGGAATATTTAATTTCTTCTTTCGAAAGATCAAAATTGTGAAAATGATGCTATAGTAAGTACTAGTATTGGATGGCCAGATATTATGAGCGTTAAATAAATTAATGTGTTGGTACCACCATTCCATATGGTGATTAACATGCATATGCATGTACAAAATGAAGAAAGCTTAATTAGAAGAGGTCTCTGGCATATACAAATTCAGTGCAATGATAAGATTTTCATTTAATTACGCATGCGACTCCAACTATTGCTCAATGTATTCTTAAATATTCTAGTATTATAAAATTATATAAATAAATATTTTTAGCAATGAAACAAGTATGGAGAGTTCTTAGTTTACAAGTGTCTCTTTTCACTGCAGCACAGAACTGTGATAAAGAATCCTTGCCTGTAAACCCACTTGCATGCTCAAGAAAACAATGTCATTTTTTCCTGCCCTCAATTTTATAGCCTTTTCATACTTGAATGTGATATCATCCCCATTCCCTGATGCACTTCCTGTGGCAAATGAAACACAGTGCATATATGAGCACTTAGTATGCCTTCTAAAAATAATAAAAAATGTGTTAAAAATATAATCAGATGAAGTTTTCACTAAAACGTTTCTAATATGCATCCTCATTTGATCAGCAATTATGTTTCTTTGCAAGCATGCAATCCACAAGTTGATGATTCAAAACTCATTGCTTGGATATACAATAAATTTTAAGGTTGATGATCAAAGAACCCATTAACCTAGATTGACAAGAAAGTTAAAAAAATTGATATCCTGTGAATCTTGAGAGTATTCTGATACAACTATTTTAACAAGCAAAATAGTGAAATTCCTCTGATGAATTTGCTCTTTGTGATTACATCTTTCTGTGAATAATTGGCGTAACATGCCCCTCCTTAACAAAAATTATAAACACAATCAAAATTGCACTCGCCATAAACCTATTAATAACAAACCTTCTATATCTTTTACTTTCTCATTGATAGAAAATGTAATTCTTTCAAGAAAAGGAAAGACTGGTGGCATATCATTCTTAACACTCTGGATTGTATAAACAATTTAATAGAGCCCATGGCAGAAATATTGTGTTTGTTAGTAGCAGCTGTTATAAAGTAATAATAATACCATATCTTCAAGAAATATGCCAAATGCATATACCCTTTGCAGTGCATTTATGCATATGCATTTGGCCTTTAAGCATACATACCAGAAACTTGCATTGCTAGATGATGGACAATTTCACTGAATAATAAGATTGATAAATTGCATCAAATTTTTAAATCTCAATCTAGGGTATATATGTTTTACTTACAGCCCAATAAATTTGAAGGCATAGTTTTAAATTACACCATAACATCATAAATCAAGATAGCTTTTCAACAATATATAATAAGGCCATGTTTAACGATAGAAGCCTTGTAAACCTAGCGAGTCATCCTATGGACTTGTGAGAGAATTCTCTACCTCCATGAAAATCTTAGGTAATGGATGTTGAGATAGAACCATCAATTTACAGCGGCATCATATGAAATTACATCTTAAGATAAATACAGTAGTATATTGATGTGCTTATTTTTCAGTTAAACAAAACCATGGAGATTGTTAGACAAGTTTATGTGTCAACTAAATAAAATGGTATAATTTTCTTCATACTAATCTTATTGCAGACAGTTATTTAACCAGGTATGATCAGGTTCTCTGAGTTTGGTCAACCAAAAAGATATGCTTATATTTGGTCAAATCACAAAAATAAAATGATGGCTGCTAAAAAAGGTCTAAATGGTCAAATCAAAATGCATGACCAAAACTAAAAGGGTAGAAAGGCACATAAAGACAATTACATTAGAAGGGTTGGTTAAACATTTAATAAGACATACTCAAAAAGGGCCATGTAAGGAGAACACGTACAGAAGCTAGTTCACTACACAAACCATAAAAACTGTGTTACTGGGTTCTTCCAGAGCCCCCCTTCCTCCACCTTCCAACCAATATGGGTCCGGTTTTGAGCCAAGTCCCAAGCCGGTATGCCACTAGATTCACCCAAGGTCCTACCCTAGTGAGACCCTCCCCTACCCAAGGGCTGCCCAAAGAAAAGAAAAGAAAAAAACATTCTTTTAAGACATTTTTATAAACAAAAAAGTGTCAAATACCTAATTTCACCCTTAAGTGATAAAATTGCAAAAATGGTGTGCGCCATTAACATTTGTGTGGTTTCAAAGGCTTAATTGGATCCCACAAGGGGCGCTTCCCCTCAACCCCATTTGAGTCTTTGTTCTCGAACCCCCACTAGTTATTGTGATCTCTTGTCACATAAGAAACTTGATTACAATGAGAGGGTGACAAGAATTGGGATCTAACTCTTGAGTGCATTAACTTATTCATTATTGTTGCACAACTTGCCAAAAATCTCTTTAGATGAGGCAGCTTCTACATATGGCATGGCTAATGGAAGTCGCATTGTAACTCGTTGAGGTTCAAATGAAACTGAAGCAAATGTTTGACTTTGATGCTCCAGGCAGTACCTTGGGCCTAGCCAAGGTGTACCTAGCAAGACTTGAGGCTACTCTTTTCCTTTTTTCTGATTTCTTGTACTGAGCTATATCATCAACCACATGTTATCGGTAATTGTAGCATTTTAATCAGTATTATGTGCAATGCTGAAAGATCAAAGTATAAAGTTGGGGATTCTACTTTTGTAAAGTCAAATTGTTCTCGAGTGCCTTCTGGGATCTATGGAAATAAGTGGATCAATTGAGAACAAAATTTCCTTAAACCTATAATTTAATAGACAAAGATGTCTATAATAATGTTATGAGAAGGTGACAAGGAATTGGTATCTAACTCTTGAATGTGTTAAACTTAGTTGTTATTTTGCACAACTTGCCAAAAATCTCTTTGGATGAGGCAGCTTCTACATATGACATGGCTAGTGGAAGTCGAATTGTAACTCGTTAAATGTTTGACTTCGGTGTTCTTAATGAAGAGAAATGTGAAGATTATTGAATATTGATTGTAATTTTCATTGTGTATTTACATTTGACAAGTCACTGAATTATGAATTTATGAGTCTTTTCTTTTTTGCAAATTATGAGGTATTTAAATATGAGTGTCATTGTTTTCATATTTTGTTTAGTGAGATTGTCTTATATGCAAAAGGAGCAGCATCCAACGTACTGGTATGTAGGAACTCATACTCTGACCCTTAACACTTGTCTTCCATATCAAAAACACCTCCATATCTGAGACTCTAGAGACATTTCTAGATCATAAGGAGCTCAATTGGGGCTTTGTAATGTTTGTTTTTTTTATAACATTTATTGAAAATTGGAATGTAATGAGCTCTAACTAGAACTTTTGTAAAAGTTTCATAAATTACATCAATACTTTTACTCTAATGCTACTACCTTCCTTTGATAAAGAGTTAAAACAACAAAAATAACACTAGGGGAGGAGACCAAGTGGTTGAGGGTGGTCCAACACTTTCAGTGGTAATTGTATTGGGCATGAACCATATGTTGACCTTGATGCTCTTGATGAAGACAAATATGAAGACTATTAAATAGTGATTGTAATTTTGAATATTCATGTAATGACATTTTGAGACTTGAGTATTTCATTTTTGAAAATTATGAATTTTATATATATATATTTCTATTTATTGGCAATTATGAGTATCACTGTTCTTATAATTTATAATGTATGTATGCATGTTGAAAATTATGAATTTCTTTATGAGCTATTTAAATATTCTATTTATTGGCAATTATGAATATCACTGTTCTTATAATTTATAATATCTATATATATATGTTTTTATGAGCTATTTAAATATTCTATTTATTGTCAATTATGAGTATCATTGTTCTTATAATTTAGTATGTATGTATGTATATATGTATGTACATGTATGTATGCATGTATGCATGTATGTATGTATGCATGCATGCATGTATGTATGTATGTATAATTGTATTGGGCATGAACCAAATGTTGACCTTGATGAAGACAAATATGAAGACTATTAAATAGTGATTGTAATTTTGAATATTCGTGTAATGACATTTTGAGACTTGAGTATTTCATTTTTGAAAATTATGAATTTTTTTATGAGCTATTTAAATATTCTATTTTTTGGCAATTATGAGTATCACTATATATGTATGGATGTATGTATGTATGCATGTATGTATGTATGTATGCATGCATGTATGTATAATTGTATAATTGTATAATTGTATTGGGCATGAACCAAATGTTGACCTTGATGCTTATGATGAAGACAAATATGAAGACTATTAAATAGTGATTGTAATTTCGAATATTCGTGTAATGACATTTTGAGACTCGAGTATTTCATTTTTGAAAATTATGAATTTTTTTATGAGCTATTTAAATATTCTATTTATTGGAAATTATGAGTATCACTATATATATAATTATGAGTATCACTATGTATGTATGGATGTATGTATGTATGCATGTATGTATGTATGTATGTATGCATGCATGTATGTATGTATGTATAATTGTATAATTGTATTGGGCATGAACCAAATGTTGACCTCGATGCTTATGATGAGGACAAATATGAAGACTATTAA
>VDFB02134290.1:0-18983 GCA_007258455.2 Sequoia sempervirens | reverse complement strand
CTGCAATTTGACCAATTTGTCTCCCTCCTTGATCTTATGAACCAATCATGAGAGGCATGCAAGGGTGTCATAGATAGTGTTTCACTTTATAGATTAAGAGGGACAATTCAAATCTAAAGAGATTAAATATTAGCAAATTAGGAGAGACTCTAATTGGATATAGATAAACTACAAGTAGAGTTGGCTTAGGATAGGTGAGGGTGTTTGTGCATGCTTTGGAAGGGAATGTTGTGGCTATAATGGTTCTACAACAATTAGCAACATCCCAAGTAGAGACAAACTTGTGTGAGGAGATTGGAAGGCTTAGGAGTATTATATGCTTAGGAGAGATTTCAATCAAGGTCAAGGATGAGGATGAGAATTAGTAGCAATAATGAGGTAGGGGAGGGGTCGTGGAGATAGCATCTCCTTGAGTGAGATGTATGTGATTATGTTATTTTTATGGCATTTGATGTTACACTTTAATATGGATTATTTGACTTCTCTTTATTGGCTTGAGACATGGGCATTTATATGCTTAATATTTGGTTTATGGATTTTTTTGTTTTTCTATATGTTTTATGTGTTGTCTATATGTTAAAGTGTTTATGTGAATGATATAGCAGTGATAATCAATACTTACAACTAGATGGATAATTAATTATCAATGTATATCATAATGAAATCATTATAAGGTGAATCAAACAATGCATTAAAATGAATCACATAATCTTAATTTAAGTCAAAATTACCATCTATGTGTTACAGAGGCCATGTAATTAGGACCTCGCAAATGGGGTCTTGACTAGTATCAATTCCTTTGTATCAAAAAAAATACAATTGGTATGAAATAATGAACAAAATGTGTCACTAAAACACAAATAATTATGAATCATAAATGCCACATGTTTATTTTTGCACCTCCACTCTTTTAACCATTGTTTCATATCATCAAGCATGTAACCAATACCACAATTTTCTTTCTTTTCTTGTAATGTTAATAGTTTAATTCTTCAATGTTCACATATTTTAAGACCACTTTTATAGCCAAGATTTTGCATAATTCTAAATATAGGACAATATAATTAATCAAGTGATGGGGAGGAAAAAGAAAAATTAGCAGTAGCACCCTTCGTATCAATGTCACATACACGAGTTAATTTTTAATCATTTTATGTCTATGCATTAGGTGGTTTCCCATAGATAAATGATTACATATAAAAGTTATGATATTTTGTAATGTTCTAGACCAACTTGATCCTCTCCAACGCCAAAAGGCATAAAATCTAATGGACCCCAATCATCATCAAAGAATATGTTTCCATTCAATGGGGATTTTCTTTTGTGGCATCATCTTTGAATAATTGATTTTGTGTAATATTTTCATTAGAGTTATTGACCAGTTGTTAGAGACAAAATGGTTGAAGATCTATAAATATACAACATTTCTAACCATTATTCCAAATTTAAGACAACAATGTAATGTAGAATGTATAGCTTGTGTATCATGTAACTATAGACACCCTAAGAGAAAATTATAAGATAAAATTCCAAGCATCACATGCACCATTGTGCCTAAAGTAGGTGGTTCAACTATGATACTAATAAACTAAGTGGGTCAATTGTTATAGGAAGAGTAATAGTACTCAAGGAACATCTACCAATATCGCGAAATCCACTAATAATAAATTTGGATCATTGTAATTATGACGTCAACATTCAATTTTTTTAAATAATCCATTCAAACTAGATCCATTGTTTGAAGGATAATGAATATTTGTTTAGATGATTAGTTATTTGTTTAAAGGTAGTTTTAGATTTCAGTTATTTTCCTAAATCTAATATATACAACAGTATAACAGAGAATGAAAGCAATAGAATAATTTTAATCTTGCATTATGTAATTCTTCAGTTTTCATTGTTATTTTTATTTTCCTTCAATTGATATCAGAGCACAAACCATCCTCTTGCTAGGCGTGAAGATGCATTGACAGAGAATAAAAGTGTTCAAAAGATTTTATGAGGAGGCATGATAAAATCATTTGCTATGCCATGTAGTTATTTTAGAAATCTGCTACTTGTTGTTTGTTGTAAGTTTCCACTTATGTAATATGGTTCCTTATTGAGCAATCATAGGTTATTTGTATTGGAGGGAATTGTATCTGTTCATTGAAGGCATTGTTGTTGGTATATCTTTGGCATTGTTGTTTTCAAATTGCCATCTATCACTTGTAACGGTCGATGGCTTTTATGCCCACCATTCAGATCTTTGACACACTCATACAGATGGAATGGTTGTTCTCCCTTAAGAGTATTTCTACCGCATATTTTTGTTGTGAAATAATCATTGAAATGTTTTAGAGCCATGATAATAAAGAGTTTAATTGCAAAATAGAACTTTGAAATCTCTTATTCCAAGCCCTGGTGAGTGGCAGCATTGAGATAGGCGGCTGGAATAAAGTGTGATCTACAAGGAAAAGAATATTGGGCAATGACCATTACAAGTTTGAGTAAGGAATTCAATTGTTTATATGTTGAGGCATCATTTGCACTAACAGGATAAAAGGTAAATATAAATAAAATGTGTTGGATTAAATATGGTGTGGCCGGACAAGTAGTGAGATTTACAGATATTATTAAATAAAGTTTATTATAGCTTGGTATTTGGGGTTGAAAAGGACGTATTGATTGAAATCGGCCTGCCGCTGCTGCCTACCGCGACATGTGCCAATTCTGCCAAAAACGGAGCCCGTGTACTTTTGTTGATAGAGGTGAAATTGGAGTTATAAGGTGTTTTTGTGTGTGATAAGGAGAAATAAGTGTTTGTAAGAAGTTTTTCTTGACATTATTGATTAAGTCTACATAATGGGATATTCTTTGTATGAAGATGGTATTTTATCTCTACACGTTAAAATTTGCAACTTGAAATAAATTAATAAAATAGCAGAATGTTGGAGGTTATTTCAGCCTACTTTTATGCAGTTTGTGCTCAGTATATTTCGCTACAACAAGAAATAGATAGGTTGCAAAAGTAGGCATCCAATGTCTTAGCACAGAAGAAGAAAAGCCAATTGTGAGTTTGGGAATCTCAAAAAATAAAATAATGTCATGTGTTACTAATCCTTTGTTTGAATCAGTTTTAGATACTGCAGTTGTGACATCTTTGACAGAGGTTGGTTCCAATGCCCCAAATAAGGTTGTGTTGAATGATGTTGATAATGTTGTTAGTGATGACAATAATGTTGATAATATTGTTGGTGATGACAAGGATGTTGGTAATATTTTTGGTGATAAAAATAATGTTGGCACTACTATTGGCGATGATAAGTTTGATTTTGCTCACCTTCAAAGTGTTATGGATTCTCTTTATGTTTGAGATGCCTTTGATTTGAATTTTTATGACTTATTTTGATGATGTTGATGCGGTTGTTGTTGTGTTGTGTTTTCCTTGCAAAGGGAACCTTTGTTAGTCTTTGGGTAGAGACTTACGGAGATGAGTGATATGTTCTTCAAATGTCTTGTCGATTTGTTGATTATGTGGCATTGTTGGGTTATCTCAAATTTTGTATAAATTGTTGGTGATAGCTTTGGACATTGTTTGGTCCTAAAAATTGTTAATTTATAGTTGGATTGTATTTTAAGATTGTAATTTACTGGTTTTTGAACACTACAGATAGAGAGGAGAGGGCCATGTATGGTCATGATTTGGTCATCTGTAGTTTGATCGTCTTTGATTGTAGAGTGAGTTGCATTGATGATTGGAGATTGCAGATTCACCGATTTTGGGAGATAGGTAGGGAGAGGCCCTAAGTCAAATAGTGTTATAGCACGCATTTTGGAGATTTTCTTCAGAATATCCATTATGGGGGAGAAATTATGGAATAATGACCATTTTTTCCCCAATGTCATTATGGGGGAGAATGAAGGATAATGAACATTTGTGTAGATGATTAGTTATTTGTTTAAAGGTAGTTTTAGATTTCAGTTTTTTTCCTAAATCTACATATACAACAATGTAACAGAGAATGAAAGCAATAGAATAATTTTAATCTTGCATTATGTAATTCTTTAGTTTTCATTGTTATTTTTATTTTCCTTCATTGTTAGCCAAGCAATGTTTAGTGTTCACTTTACCATATATTACCACAAAGTGTAAAGGTAGAGCTTCAATGATAAATGGAATTTATATATCATCAAAAGAAGTCACTAACTATGGAGTGGTATCACAACCTATTTAAATCTTCTCTCAAGAATTTTGCATAATATCCTAAAAAAAAAGTGATGTGCATGATAAATTCCAAAGAGATATCTTAGCTTTGTGTATTCTAAAGTTGTTGAATAATGGCATATTCCTTACATGTCTTAGATATATGCTTAGGTGCAAGAGGAAGACATTATGTTAGGTGGTAAAACTAGTTTTCAAAATGGAATATCTTGACCTCTAGCTAGCTTACAATGTGCATGATCAACTATATGATAACTCTTTGAAGTCTCTTTAGCATGAAAAGTATGTATATCCCTAGGAGAGATGGATTAGGATGAAAGGAAAAACAAGTAGATGCATAGGCCATATGAATGTAGCGGAAGCAGGTAAACAAGCATCAAAATAAATCATGAGAATGCTCATCTAAGTAAATATTATCCTCAAGCATAGTATGGCTAGAAAAATGAGCAATAAAAGCATGTAAAAACTCATAAATGAAAGATAGAATAGGAAACATGAATCAAACCATTGCAATGCTCTACCGCTCAAATAAAACCTAAACTCATTTAATAATAAGATATTGTCATCTAAATACACATAAACAACAAGCAAGAAAGACTAGACATTTCAAGATGCATCCATAGTACCATCAAAATCATGTAATAATCCTCACTAAGAATAATTATGTCATCATGCAATGGAGGGGGAGATAATGAAGTGCCACTAACATCTACATGAGAAGGTAATGAATTAACATCATAATGCACACTATCATAATATAGTATATCACTAGGAAAAAATCCATGAGAATAAACAATGGTCATCACAAAACATATCATCATGTAGAAAATAAAGTAGCAAACATAGATCATTATCCTTGTATTCATTACAAGGTTTCATCAAAAGAATATGAACCTATGGAGATAGACATAGGACAATCATGACATGTAAGAGGAATATCATTCATGAGTAGGCAAAGGTGTATAACATTCACATCCTTGACACAAGTTGTACCAATAACATAAGGTAAAGTCGAACTAGGTGCATGTTCATCATTATCACAAATCATTGGAGAGATGGGATCAATATGAATCTCATGGATAAGTCAATTAGAATGGCAAACAAAAAAGTTTAACTCAATTAAGTGGGTGAAAAATTATACATGATAAAATGACACCTTTGAAAAAATGCAACACCATAAGATAAAAAGATGAGTGCGTCAAAGATGGAAGGGTTGGTCCAAGCCATAAAAGATAGGAGCACATAATAATTAGTGAGGTGTGAATGTCAATTGAGGGAAATGACCTATGAGGTCCTTGATGATGGATAATTTAAGAGTGGATGTACGAAATCAAGTAAGCATGACACAATGAAAGCTCAAGCCCTATTGAAACACAAATAACAATGGATCCAAACACTCATCAAATCCAATATAAAAGGATACAATTTGAGAAAAGAAATCAAATCTAAAAACTCTAATTGGAATGAATGATAACCCCTAATATCAAACCCTAGGTCGTGTAGGAATGTCAAGTTCACCTAAAATGTAAGGGAAAGATACACTACCAACACAAATATCTAGGCTAATTGAATAAGATAAAGCATTTAAATAAATAATCAGCCTAAATAAATGAGATGCAAATAATATCAAATACTATAAAATGTTATATAAACTACAAATATTAATTGAATTAAATGTGAGGACACTTAACTCTAAATCCAATAAAGATGTCATTGTACAAATGTCAAAATTTCATACTATGATGTTTGTCAAACAATTGCCATTGACTTGAAATTTTGACTATGAAACTCTAATATTCAACTTTGCAAGTTTGGAGGTGACCGCCAGATAACCGGTGGATTCAGACCGATTTCAGCTGTCCCTGGTGTAACTAAACCTTGTTCACCTCTATGTATACTTTGAATCTAATAAGAAACATGCAATGTTTAAAAGCGCTTTTGAAGAATCTATTGAATTATGGAAGTCATGTTCTTCTCAATCAAACCCTTGGGCAACCAAGATCAAGGACACCAATAAGTGCACAACATACTCTTGAGATGATGCAATGTTAAAGTAACAACAATTCTACTAAATACTTAGTATTCATTGATGCTCTTTTTAGTTAGGTTTAGTCCTTAAATGCATTGCCTTGGCATATTATTTTGGTGAAAATGACAGCAAGATTATAAATTATAAACTTTGGGAATCAAATCCACAAGCACAAAATACATTGCCTTAGCATATTATTTTGGTGAAAGTGAGCAAGATTATGGGAATTATAGAATTTGGGAACAAACTACGCTACAAAAACTATCTGATCAATTTGAGCCACAAACAATCTAGGGATAGCAAATGCGGGCTAAATTGCATGAATTAAAGCTGGCCTCTTAAACAGTGATGATAAAATCCATTCGAAAATATACATCTCACACATTTGATACAAAAGCATAATCTAACCACCCACACTCCCAAAAACATTCAAATGCAAACATAAATATATAGTTAATCTCTACCATTGCTAATATACGGCTTGTATATATAATTTTATTAACGGTTAATTTTAAATTTTGGGAGAGGAAACAGATCTTTTTAACTAAATAAATTTTAAATATAAGGTTTCCTTTTAATTTTAATTTTACCCTTATTTATTTATAGTCACAAAGATGGCCACCTTTGTTTTCACTCCATTGGTAGCTTTCTTTTTTTTTTAATTGAAACCATCTGACCTCAGATACATTAACACGTAGCTTGGATTAGTCTGGCATAATTAAATAAAACATATTTGAGATTCTGTCATAATTCCCAGCCTGCTTTTTAAACATTTCTGTGGGTTCACTTGGAAGGGTCCTATGTAGCTGCCCTGCAGCAGCAATGAGAAGTTGTAATTATCTCCCACATCTGAAGTCCCAGCACATACTAACCTGTTCACTGCCATCATTCAAAGTTCCCAAATTCTAAAATCTTTCATGAAAGTTGACGGACGTGTCCCATGCTCAATAGGACCCCATAGGGGTCATTTCAGGGATGCGAGGATTTTTCAAAGAAAAGAAAAAAACGGAAACATCTCAAATACTAAGTAATTATTTTTTGGGGACACCTGGATGCATTAGGGGATGGCCAAGGGACTCCATCTGTCCCAGGGACAGGAGTCATTTCTTAATATACCCAAAAATATTTTAGTTACTTTTTAAATAAAAAGTTACAACCTTTCAATGCCTGCTTGGTTTATGGCATGGCCTTCTAAGATTTACAAGAATATATGAAAATGATGTGCATCATATATATGTGCGATTTTGAAGGTCTTCATTTTGGGCTTGGTGGTGAGGGCTTCACCCCTCAACCCTGCCCTATATCACTACACAGAATGCGTCAAAGGGGCTGCCCCTCAATCCCACTAGGGTCACTGTCGCCAAACCCCCACCAAACTATAAGTCTGATCAACTAATAGACCGATGATTAATTATAATAAAAAACTCTACAAAATACATATCCCCTGTTGCAGATTTCTACATCTTCACAATCTAAGTCACAGTCAAGGATTGTCTTGTTTCATACATTGGACAACCTGTTCAATGTACAAGGACTACCACAGACAAAGTTGGCATGCTACTGTAATTATATATTGCTGAATACAAGTTATAATCAGAAGGAAATGCCACTTTCATATGAAAAATATATGAATCATGCCCTGCACAGACAACACGAAACAATTCCATCTATTAGTATCCCAACTGAGGTCAAACTAGAACATAACCAATTATCTTTCTACTTACCGTTCCTCTTTGTTAACAAGTTTGACAAACAAACATGCAGTCTTGAATGCTTCAGGAAAATTTCAATAATATATATATATATGGGGAACATCATGTCTATGATGAATACCTAATCATATGTATATGGAACATTATGTATATGGAACATCATAATATCTATGATGAATACCTGATCAATGTTATCAAATAAATATTTGTAATTTCATTATATTTTAAAATTTTCCCCATTTTTAATATTCATCTCTGCCTTCCCCTGAAAAATGGCCCTAAAAAACCCATCCCAGAAACATGTCCCCCTGTACCCTGTTATCCCTGTCCCAGAAACTTAGGGCAATATAGAAAAATTTATTTTCTCTTTAGCCTTCTGTTCATCTTTTGTTTTTTGTTTCTTAACTGAAAAAATTATATCTTAATTTACCAGCTTCGGCTAACACCAATAGTTTGGCCGAGTAGTGTTTCTAACTTTATGGCATCTTCTATCGTCTTCCTCTATCTTCTCACTTATAGATACTGATATTTGCAAAAGTATTCACTCTTTAAAATACCTAGAAAAGTTACATTGAAATCAGAAAATGGCACTTCACTGAAATTAGATTCACAAAATTAATCATGTTCCATATTAGTTGCACCCGTGACAGAATTTTAGTCTAGGATGATACATTCAGGCAAACGAGCAAATCTGAAATTGTTTACAAAATTCTTGTTTCTGGCAAATACAAATTTGGCAGTTAATAATTTCGTTGATGCACAATCACTTTTGCAGAAGGCTTACGTTAAGGAGGAAACACTCTACATCATATGCAATTTAACATGGTATATCATAGTTGAATGTCCTTGACAAACAATTTCCAATATGTATCATGGGTTACCCCAAACCAGATTAGCAGGAATTCAAGACCAAGAGAATTAAAGTCACAAAAAACCTCTCATTAACATTTCATTGGAACCCCTAGAGCTTTACAAAGGCTCAAACATGAAAAATCTGTGTCAAAAATTACTCAAAAATTATATCCGACCCCAAGAAAGCTGTGTCATTAAGGGGAAATTCTTGTACCATGGATTAGAATAAGAACAAATGAAAAAGCCTCCAAATTACACATTAGATCTTAAGCTTCTGCGTTCAGCTTCCCTCTCAGCTATTCTGACATAGAATTCTGCTGCAAGCATATCTTTTATGTCAACATTCCAAGTAATGCTTGCTTCAAAGGTTTCAAGAATTAATTCAACAGAAATACTGAAACCCAATGAACAAAGCACTCGAATTGCATTAGCAAGCCGGCAAATGTTCTCCCTGATTTTCCTTCCTGCAACTGCATCTACAGAATTCAGGGCTTCGCTTATAGTCGATTGGGATTCTTTTTGTCCTGAAACATCAGACTCTTCTCCTTGCCTAGAAGTATTCTGCAGATCAGTGTGTGTACCAACCCATATATAGCCATTACAACCTAAAATCATATCAACCCCATATTGCTCAAGAAAATGAAAATGCTGCTTTCGTCGCTTCACAAGATAAGCAGAGGTTGTAATAAGCTGACCATTCTCTAACTGCCAAAGACTCAAAAAGAGGCACGTTTAGAGCATATAAAAATATTTCTTAATAAACGCACTGCAACCTGAATTGAATGATCAGGCTCCTTTCTTTCCAAACAGAAGAAAAATGCACTATCAAATAAGTGAAAGCTTACGTGTATGCTATTAGCACAAAATTGCATGTCAACAATTGTCTGCTTGACAATCTAGTACATAGCAAGAAGGCTAATAGAATATATATCATTAACAGATCCACAGCATATCAATTCAGCACCCAAACTTGCAACGAAAAATATATAGTTTTTAATACCAAAAAAACCCTTTTAAACACCAACTCTTCTGCTGATGAACAAATTTACCAGGTTCTAATGAAAAGTAATTTGGTTCTATATGCCAATAAAAACCAACCTTGCCATACTTGTCACTCCGTGCTTGAAGGTGCAAACTTCCATCATGCTGTAAGCCACGAACTTCAGCCTGTCCAATACAAAGAGCAATTCCACAACTTTTCATCAATAAAGTTCTTTATGTTGAATTTTCTTGCATGTGCTTTAGAATACAAGCTTCACATTTCTTGTCCATCGGATTGAAGTGTAATAGTTAAGTGCTGCATTTGTAAAGAGTGCGACTCAAGTTAAAATCCCCACATCACAATAAGACTATAAGATAAGTTGATCCACAACTCTGTGGGTATGTGTGTGTAATAACAGGTCCAAGAATAAAGACTGTTCATCCCTAGAACCCAACTGGGCATGGTGTTGTCACCAGGACCCTTACAAAATAAAGCATGCTTCAAATTTGAGATCTGAAAAACAGATGGATCGCAGAACTTACACAGATAACATCATTTTCTTCAAATACACTTCGCATGTTCAACTCGTCCACAGCTGTGCGCCGTCTCTGAAAATGCAAATCACGGTTTCAGTGACATGTGGAAGCAACTGTTCATTTTCAAATGCTTTCAACCTAACATGTAGGGGGAAAGGAAGGCAATTTTAGATAGCATGATGGGGCAAATGAAGAGTATACATTCATTCAGCAACATCAATTGCCAAAGATGACTGTTAATTCATGGTTTCAGAGGAGATTTGTAAGTACACACAGAAAGGTTTTTTACTTTCAAAATGGTATCATTTCAATGTATTTAAAAAGGTTAAAAAATACATATCAAGTCAAGCCATCGCCCCAAACAAGGAACAAAGTCTACAGTATGTATTCAAAAGAAGCACCCCTACTATGCCATCTTCATCTATTTGCAGCTTAAAAGATGAAAAAAGGAGTCCAGAAACAAATCAACATATAACATCATTATGGAACTCAATTGAACATAACAACTGACAACTTAGTTCACAGGAAAAGCAAAAGAGAAACCACCATGCCCTTGCTGTAACATGGCAGCTTAATAATTGAAAAAATCATGTCCTGTACTTAGGCAACAAGAAAAATCATTATAAAAATGAAAATAACTTAATTGGGAATGTTGCACATTCACAGCATTTCCAGGTACTGCATGTACCTAGGCTGTACCCTTGTTGGGCACAGCCCAGGACTGTGGATCCTGCCTGAGTATATCCCACAAAAACTAGGATGTACCCAGGCAAGAAATTTTTATTTTTATTTTGAGGTACATCAATGTATCTCACACTTTAGCATTGTGTTTAACAATCCTAGAGACTATGAGCTGAGTAGTTACGCAGATGCAGAATGGGCAGGGTGGTCAGATGATAAAAATCCACAAGTTAAGCATTCATCTTGGATCTGGTCTATTTTCTTGGGCTACTACAAAGCAAGCCACAATTGAACTCTAATCAATGGAAACTTTATAGAAAGCAACAATTAGTGCCTCATCTGAAACAGTTTGGCCTCAGAATTTTGGATGACATGATGAACCGGCAGTAACAATCAACATCTCTTTTGTGTAACAATAAAGGCAAAATAAATTTATCAAAACAACGCAGAATGGTTACCAAAATATTCGATATTTACTAAAAAGTGAAAGCATCCTTAAATAAGAGTTACAAATGCTTTATCCAGAAAGGATAAGAACAACAACTAATAAAGCAAAAGGATAAGAACATAACTAAAAGAATAAAGATTCAAGAATATTTCTAAAGTCTATCCTAAAGACTAAGTGACCATTATATACTAAATATTACAATAATACTTATTAATATTTTGTACAGATCATGTCTGTTTTAAATAGTGTGAATGCCCATACCCAGCCATACCAAAACGAGTTGAAAAAATAATTTTTAAAACACCATACCTAAACCCAAAAAACTAAAACCAAACCCAAATGAGAAACTTAGCTTTCATACTATTTGCAGCATCTTTCTCTGACAAGCTATTCCAAAAGTTACTTAAACATCAAACTTCTTTATACTGGCTGGACTAGCATGTCATAAGTCATAACTCAAAAAGCCAAAGAGTGATATCAATGATTTACAATAAAGGGGCAGCAAAGAAGACAATGAACAATCCATGGCTGTAACTGACGTTTATCCTGGTGCAAATTCAGTAGAAAAACCTTCACATTAAACTAAAAAATAAATAATATATAGGCATGGCTCAACTTGAAGCCTATGCTATTGACAACATAGCTTATAGTTTAAATGCAACCTGTACATTTGAGGAACAGATCCAAGAACTAAAATCATGAATAAAGCATATTAAATTACATTTAGTGCATCAAGAGCAGAAGTACAAACATCTAAAAACAGGGGCCACAATAACCGAATCCAATAAATCCCCAAAATACTCAGTGAGTTGAGTCTAAAAAACAACTGGATTCTTCAGATACCTAGAGTAAGCATGCCAAAATGTGTAGTAGAGTCTGGCTGTAAGATTAAATAAAAACTTGCTTATGCACAAACATTAATTCCCATGTTAACATTTTTGATAAAACCCTTTGTCAGTTGTACAGTGCATGTAGCTAGCACAATATTGAAATATGATTTTCCATGACTAAGCTGTGAGTTTTAGCTTAATGCTAATACAAAGTGATATTCCATTGTTCCTTATATCCTCACTAAAAATCCAGGAGTAAACTACCTATAAATCTGCCCGGTATTTTCAATGGTTTTCAAACTGGCAGGGAAGATCCCTAAAAGAAATACGTAAGTGAGATAAGCTGAACTATGTACATTCAACATTGTAGTGACTCTCAGGCAGTCTCTTAAATTCGGCAAATATTTAAGCAAAAGAAAAGTTGTAATCTGCCAAAGCACTGGAGAAAGAAAAAAAGATACAGTAAGACTAATTAAAAATAAGTTACAATGCAGAGTGCACACACCCCTAGGACCTGTATCAGTCACCTAGTATAAAAATCTTCTAATAATTCATCAATTTGAAAACTTTCATTTCCTCTTAAAGGTTAGAATAGAATGTTGTGCGACCTCAATATATTGAATCCACTTACCCATCATTATGGTGTTATCTTCCCCCTCCCAAACTTTTCTAAATCATATCTGATGCCCTATAAGACACTTCTCAAGAATTGAAATTCAACATTTAGATTGCTAAATGTTTCACATTTTATATGCTGTGTTTGGAATCAATATTTGAGATTCAAATTTGATGAGATATTCTAAATCATCTCAAAGAGATTATGTCCAAAAGAAAAGTTAGGGCAACCATTATAAGCAGAAATAACTCATATCATCAAATCCTGGACCAATCGATCTTATCAGCAAGTCAAACAAATGGCAAGCTGACTGTTAGAATTTTGGCTTCCCAAGTAACGTAACTTTGATATGACTAAAAAGTTGAGGGTGCACAAACTTCTGCTATCCTATTCTCAAATGTCATTTTTTGAACTCTTTCTAGGATTTTCTCAAAATATATAGTTTCAGCGTATGCATTTTACCAACTAATAAAGAACACAAAGGATTACATCATGATTTCATCTTTCAAATCTCATCACCTGAATGCCATCAGGTAAAGTCATGGCAGAAAGCATTAGCACAGCATCCTGATTAAAACCAATGTCCACTTTCCATCGTTTTGGGACAACCTGCACATTTTAATTCACATAGGTAAGATTGTATAAAAATGAATAACTTAACATTGGAAACATAAGAGTTTTACATTGCAAGAAATTGCACAGTAAGTTTAATTTGAAAATTTTCAATGCTGTAATATGTTTCTGAAGATTAGAGCTTCCAGAGAAAAATAATATATATGAAGATTTATACTTTTCAAAGCAGATGAATGGAAAATTTGAGTAACACGATGGGTTCTGAATGTCAGTCAATCAACACATTAATTCTGAATATAAAAGATTAGATATAGGGTTTACAAACATTTTAATATAGCAAGCATCCTGTACTATACATAGTTCAGTAGACAACTTGGCAGCAAATTGGCTCACACCTTTTAACTTTCTACAGGATGGGACATGTCTAGGGAAAAATAATACAGATCTAAAACACAAACTGAAGATTCAAATAATGTAAACCTTCCAGAAGATTAATGATATCAGATTTCCACAATTCATAATGCTGATCACTGCTGTTGCTGGATTAGTTTTTGCATCAACGTTTCAGATCACACTCCATGATCCATCATCAAGATAATAGAGAGCTAAAGGAGAAAAAACTCTATTATCCTGATGATTGATCACGGAGCGTGATCCAAAATGTTAATGCAAAAACTCTTAACACAATCTAATCCAGAAACAGCAGCAACTTCCAGAAGATGTTATGCTTCTTTAATGAGAATTCAGCACTTTCCTCTCAATAATGTTCATAGTTGAAAACTCGCCACTGGTAAAACCGCCAAGCCTCCAAAAATACGGGTAATGAAAAACTCGCAAAAACTCGAAAAACCTCGCAAAACCTTCCGCTGCAAGTTAAAAATTGTAAACCCCATTATAAACGTGATTTTTTGCAATCTAATGATAAGATGCATCCAATGAGTCAATAAAATGAGTACATAGAAGAAACAAGCTAAGTCTAGTTATATTTGATTGATTTGAAAGAAAATTAGATACAAAATCGCATCCTCATGTGGAATGCTCAATACACTGATACTGATAGTCTGAAACAAAATGAAAATAGCAAATTGTTTTTGTAAAATTGAAGGTAACTAGTGGAGAGTACATAGAAAATCAAATGAATTCAATGGGAGTTTGTGGGCAATGGCCCTAATGGGTTTGGGAATGCTCAATACACTGATACTGATAGTTTGAAACAAAATGAAAATAGCAAATTGTTTTTGTAAAATTGAAGGTAACTAGTGGAGAGTACCTAGAAAATCAAATGAATTCAATGGGAGTTTGTGGAAATGCCCCAATGGGTCTGAGGGCCGTCACTTTAGTGTACCGATAGCGCACCTGCGGGTCCTCCTTTGTAATAGGCAACGCTCTGGGGCTGGCGGGCGCCACCGCTAGCCACAACAGGTAACGCTCTGGGTCAGCGTACCAACAAGGTCGAGGGGCAACGCCTGCTAGTCCTGGTCAAGCGCCTCTGTCAAGGAGACAGGCAGGCTCAGGGATGGAGCCTCAGCCAGTTTTCTCCAAATTAAGACCTCCAAAACCACACAAACCCTCATGGTGTACATCATTTTGCATTAACAATAAATACAAATTAAGCACCCAAAGCCACACAAACCTTCCATGGAAATACATCATTTTAGTGTTTCTCCCAAGCAGAGTAATGTAAAATGGAAATGTACACCCAAAGCCTTTAGTCAAGCAATTGGCATCTTTCAGATCACAGTTTTTTCAGAAATCCCTCCAGATTTTAGAAAACTCGCCAAAGGTGCACGTTTAGTTTTTCCTGTAGCACGTATGAAGTTTTTCAAGGCATAGTTCTGCCCTGAAAACTCACAAATTTTAAAAATCCTGGCAGTTTTGTAACTCGGGCTGAGTTTTTGTAAATCATTGAAGTTTTGGCGAGTCTCATGGTAACTCACATGCAAACTATCCTTTGCACTACATGGCAATTTATATCCCTTTGTATGCAAGTGACTCTCCTTTCCTGTGAACTTTACATTGTTGTCCTGCAATGAAACATTCTCCTGAGCCCTATTTACTTATTGGAGAACTTCTCACACTTGCCCAGACATCCTTACGAATTCCAAATCTTGTATATGAGCAAATCATCAGAGACAGTATTGTTAAAAGCTTACAAGTTTCATTTGCCTTCTCAACTCAATGTGCTTTCTCTTTTCTATTTGCAGATTCTCTCTTACCTTCTCTTGTAATATGCCACAAATGACATATACATAAAGCGACAAAATATCATCCTCCATTTTGGACTTCGATAAGTAAATTGGCTACCTGTAAGCATGTATTCAGGTTGAAGAATTCCAAGATTGACAACTATAAAGGGGCAAATCATGTGACAGGATTCCCAAAAAGGCACATAAGAGGAAAAGCTCAAAAAAACAGGACCAAATGCAAAGGGAAGCGGACCTTATATGACCAAGATATTAATGTTTGAAGGTAGGATAAAATTTTGTTCCTTAATGGGAAAAAAGTAAACAATTTTAATACTCCTTAAATAATCTCTTGGACATACATGCAGTTCGTGACAAGTTCTTATAAGCATACTTTAATTGAAAAGTGGGCACAAGAGTTTCTGAAGACTTGACCCACTCTTGCACAAAATACACAACTTAGTAACTTACCAACTTCTCTACTGCAATCTTGAGATTGTAATGGGACAAACTAATAGAAAAGAAGGCTATAAATAAATAAAAGGTTTAGAAACTATTAATTTAAAAGTAAGGCTAGGGATAGTTGATTAAACATTTGAACAAAAGAGTGTACCAGATTTGACCACCGAACTACCTCACAACACAACACAATTCTCTCTCTCTCTCTCTAAACAATCAGAAACATTATATTAAAATATAGGTATACTTTTAACTTTATCTTTGAACACAATGAAGGTAGTGTGAAGGTCATAATAACATGGACAGTGTATTTGGATATACACCCACACAAACAAAAACCACGACAATCTCCTCGTAATTTGGAGAATGCCTACTTTGACCTCCACAAATTTATCTGCAGACCACACTTTTGCTACAGGGATCATATCAGCCCCACAAACAAGGCATAAACTTGAGCTGCAAGAAAAAACTTTTTCCCATATTCTAATACAATGCTTTCAAACACACATTCCTTGCCCATGGTGTGCAAACATTGTAGTTGCATCTGTAGCTGCACCTGTTTCTCATACTTCTGCACTCCATTTATCATATCCTAGGGAATTGGTGCTTATGAGCCAAACTCAATGCTTCTGAATCCCTTTTGTCTTTATGCAATCTTGTGCAACTTTATAATAAGTTGAGACGAGTACTGCTTTATTGTGTGCTCGTTCAGAATAACATGGACATCTACAAAGGAAGTTGTGTTCCAAAAAATCTGCCAATTTAATTGCCAACAGTGTCCATTTTAAATTATTTTTGTCATTCACTGGTCTTAGCCATTGCCTGCTACCACAAAAACAACCAAGGATAACTTTTCTATATTGCCATGGACACAATGTCAAATTGAGCTTCATGCAGTCTCTTCATGGCTTTGTTGATTACTCTCATGGTAACATTTACCAGCATTGCTGCCTTTTAAACCATAATCTGCATTTCTTTTTAAAAATGCATCATGCTTAGCACAGGATCCTTTTGCATAAAGTATTTGAAAGAATTGATGGTAGGGAAGAAAGATACAATACTTTCTAAGAAGAAATCAATCCTTCTAAAGAGTGACTAAACTTGCCTATTTTTACAGCATAGCTTCAATCTTTACATGCTTATGTATTCCACCATTGCCTTTCTACGTTGCCAAACTAGTCGAATAGGTTAAGGAGAAAACAATCTACTGAGGAGGAATATTGTTTCAATTGATGCCCTCTTAAACCTATAAACTATGCTCAGCCTAGGCCTAGATTGCCAAGGTCTGGCGTCGCTTCCACCACAACCCTTCTTGCACTGGTGGTGTCAAGTTCAGAAATTTGGGCCCTTCGCAATTTGCTACTAACCAAACAAGGGAGTATAGTATCTGAAATGCTTTCTCTCGCACCATTCTTTAAGGATGCCATGGCCGCCTCAACTCAATTATCATTTGTTCATTTACAGCAACTCCCTCGTCTAGCACCAAATTCTTTGTTTGGATTCTTCAACCAAACAGAAATAAGCATTCTGAACATTATCCAGATTGTAATCTGTCTAACTCTACAGATTCTTACTTCATCCATTAATAATCTGTTTAATCCTATACCAGAAATGTCGTTGGCATCCCTATTTGCTTGTCCTAGCACCTAAGGATTCATTATTTTCAGTTTAAGGGGATTGTCCTTTTTACTCAACTGAGTTAGAGCCATCCATGGTTTTAAGCAAAATACAGTGAGGAATATATTTTTCAGATAAACTGTTTCTACATTGATCTGTAAGTTTGTGAAGCTTTGACCACCACAAATTCACAAGATGAGCCATGTTGCTGATTCAATTCATTTCCATTGAAGTCCAACATACAAGGCTAGATTCACATGTAAGATACATCAATTATCTCTTGCACGCATGCAGTATGCAGAATCAGAATATGTGAAAGTGCAAATATCTTCTACACTGGTATGAATTACATTTATAACCTTTACTTTAGTGCAAATACTTAAAGTGGTATTCCATTCCAAGAGAATATTCATTCCTCAGTAAATTTTGTTGAACATGAAAAACATGGGTTCAAATGCAGACGTATAATAAACTCACAAGATGACAACTTACCTGGGAGAAGCCCATTGTGGAAAAGCTCCCACATGGAAATAGCTGCCACTTGGACTTGGTATTGCAAAAAGTGGACATGGACAATTGGAGTACAATAAGCATAAATCCTCTATGAAATTGACCTGTCTATTGTACTACAGATTTCAGATCTTCCCTTGGATAACACCCCTATCCAGTTCTTCCTCTCAGCTCTCATAGACCTTGTATTTATCTCTTTCCCTTCATGATTGGAAATTGGAAATTAACTAAACAAGCACCTCATACCCTTCCTTTACTATACCAATCATCGTGTAAATTATGCAAGTATGCATCTTAGAAATAATATAACTTTGAACAAACCATTAACCTGAACTTTTTGTTTTGTGCTCTTAGCAGATGCCCAAGATTCCCTAGCATGCTCACAAGGACACAAACAAAGAGAAAGAGGCATTAACTACAAACTTGACTCATGAAAAGATATCAATTTTTGTATGCCTTGTACATAGCCCAAACCAGTGTAGTCATACATGCATGTTACAAATTCCTAACATAATAGAAACTTAAGAGTACAAAATAACTATAAATCAGGAGTGGCAGCCAAAACTTCATGCCTGCTATCCAAAATAAATCATCATTAAAGAGACTACTAAAAGGAATCTTTCAGTTTCATAATGTGGCAATTTTACCTATTATTATGTTAATAGGCTGGCCGTCTATCATATATCCTTACATATTTTTACATAGAGAGTGTTTTTTTGGCAGTGTACCCAACTACAACTTCTTTTTGGGA
>VDFB02134289.1:0-20614 GCA_007258455.2 Sequoia sempervirens | reverse complement strand
AATTTTATATTGGTGATGGGGTTCTATTAAGTGTCAAACCTTAGAAGAGTTTGATAATGTTTGGTAAATTATCCAAACTAGCACCTAGATATGTGGGTCCATTTGAAATCCTAGAAGTAATCAACTCAATTTCTTACATACCAACTCTATCGCTTGCTCTTTGCTTGTATGCATAATATCTTTCATGTATCCAATTTGAAAAAGTATGTGTCTAGTTTTAATCATGTATTTGAATGGAATTCTCTTCAGGTTTTGGATCCAAGGGTGGTCATGATCAAGCCCCTTAGAGTGCTCGAGGTTCGTCTTAATATTATGAAGAATTCCGTCAAAGATTTCCTCATCTATTTGCTAAGTTAATATTAAGAAAAAATGGTATTCTTGATTAACGCTTGTTTAACTAAGTCATCAAGGATGGTGATCTTTAAGGGGGGATAGATGTCACAGCCCATCTTTGGACAAGTTTGATTATCTTATTTTAACTAATTATAAGTTAAAATACTTTGTTATGCATTTTAAAATTATGTTATCAAATGGTGATTTGAGGAATAATTATGCTAAGATAATTATTTTTACTCTTGATATGCAGAAAGAGAATATCAAGTTTGATAATGATTTTAAAAAGAAATGGATATGATGTATTATCTTCAATATTATTGTTTATTGAAGTGTTTACATTATGTTATGATGTTATGGTTAATGGACTAACTACCTTATTGCTTAAATGAGATGGATGCAGGAAACTAGTCCCCCTTCCTAGACAAGGAGGGAGAGTATCATTCAAGAGAGAGAATCAAATCAAGGAAAATGGTGGGACATCATGACTCTGAAAACTCGCACACACACAATATTTTTATCATATTGCATGTGTTGGTGGATACTTTCTTGTGTCATAACTATGGTTGTAATTTACATCTTAACATCATTGATATATCATGATTGTCATTATTTGCCTCATTAAGTTGTCATGATACCTTTAATATATTGATGTCAACTATGTCTTGTATTTCTTGTTGACGATGTTGTCATATATTTGATAAGGTCTTCGTCATGCAAGTAAAGAGCATGGTTATTATATTTGTATATAATAAAATATATGTATATATGTACAATTTGAAAAGGTATCCTCTACGAGAAGAGTACATGGTTATTATATTTGTAAGAGAATATATTTTTATGCCCTTACCCCTATAATGTGTATAGAGCTATGAGTAGTTTTCTTGTGGCAACCTTAACTTAATTAAGTCACATTATCATTATTATATTGTTATTTAGTTATTTAGGTTGGCCTATGACTTATATAGGGTTATCTAGGTCGGCTTAGGTGATATCCTAGGCATAGGTATGCTATATATAGAAGGTTTAGGTAGTTTATTATCATCATGTTGAGTATTGAGTTCTTATTGAAGACTATTAGAGGTATCCGCTCAAAGTGGACTAGGAGGTTTCCCCCTCAAAGTGGCATATTATTATCAAGTATTTGCAGCATATTTCAAAATATATTATTATTGTGTAATTTATTTCGTAACAAGTGGTATTAGAGCATGATCTTGACACTGTGACAAGACATTATTTTTCAATTTTGGAGGTCATTTTGTGAAACACATATATCCTAGATTTTGGTAATTTTTTTCATGATTTTTAAAGGGTTTATAAGAGAATACTCAAGCGCCTACAATCCATAATTTAGAGGAATTGGAGCAGAATTGAGTGATTTATTGCAAAATTAGAGTTTTTTCCCAATTTATTTAGAAAGTACATATCTTCCATCCTACTAAATTTTTAGCTAATTTTTAGTGGGTTTTTAAAGCTAAGAGAGGAGACTACAGTAAGAATTTTAGATTAATTGGAGTATAATTAAATGATTTATTGTAGAATTAGGATTTCCAACAAACTCACTCTCAAGGATGCAAAACACCTAATTTTTAGGAGATTTTTTTGGACAAGTGCAACCTAGGCCTTGGCAAGTTACATAAAAAATCCAAAGTACTTAACTTAGTTTGTGTGATTTATTGTAAAATTATCTTTCTAAAACTTCTTCACAATAAAAGTAACCACAAAAAAGAAGAAAAAGAGCAAGAGCAAGAAAAAGAGAAAGAACAAGAGCAAGAACAAGAAGTAGTAGTAGAAGAAGAATTGAAAAAAAATGATATGAAGAAGAAAAATAAAAAGTTAGCATTGAGGACAATGCTTTTGTAAAGAGGAGGGAAATGTTATTCCCCTACCCTTATCGTTTGTATAGTGTTATGAGTAGTTGTCTTTTGGCTACCTTAACTCTTAATTAAGTCATATTATCATTATTATATTGTTATTTAGGTTGACCTAAGGCTTATATAGGGTTATCTAGATCGGCGTGGGTGATATCCTAAGCATAGGTATGGTATATATAGGAGGTATCTAGGTAGGTTATTATCATCATGTTGCGTATTGAGTTCTTATTGAAGAATATTGGAGGTATCCCCCTTAAAGTGGATTAGGAAGTTACCTCCTCAAAGTGGCATATTATTAAGTATTTCCAGCATATTTCAGATTATATTATTATTGTGCAAGTCATTTCATAACGCATGCACACACACACACAATATTGTTATAAAGTCATTTTCTTTAATATTTTTTTTCAAATTTGATGAGACGTGTAAGCTCCATGTGGTGAAGTTAAATGCGTTAAATGAGGAGTATTGTGAAGTTAATGTAGAGATTTACTTTGACAAATTGCTCTGGAGACACCACTTAAGTTGTAGTGAAGGTGTATGGAGTGGGAAGTAAATTCAAGGAGCAATCTGGAGTTGTGTAGAGGAAGACGAGGAATTTCATAGGGTATTCATCACCATAATAAAAAGAGAATAAAAAAGAAGAAAGAGGCGGGTGGATAGTAGAAAGGAGAGAGGGGAGCTCTATTTGGTATATTACTGCCTATGTATTGGTATGTTATTTTTGAAGTTTTTGTTGAAAAAATCTTCATCTTCCATCATTCTCATGCAACTTGAAGAACTTTAGTTTCATAAATTTGATCAATGTTTATAAAGAATGTCAAGGGAATTGTGAATAGGGTTATCTTAGTTTGTCTATAGAAATGTATGTGTCTTTATATTAGTTCTTTATGAATTTTGGGATCGACTTGTATATTGAGTTTCTTAAATTATTAAAACTTGAGATCATAATAGGTATTTGAGTAATTTTAATGGGTTTGTATAAAGAAACCATGTTTGACATAAATGTGGGAAGACAATTTTAGGTCTATAGTATTGTTATTTGTTATTTTCATACTATCTATCGGTCATATTTAGGCTCGACATTGTTATGAGCATAGATGTAATTATCTTGACCAAAGTCAAGTTTGGTAAAAGTTTTAGCTATGTTAACTTTCTTTCAACTTCATGCAAGAAAAAATGAGAAGATAGTTCTCTAATATTGACAAATATATTACATTCCTTTGTACTCTGCAAATATACAGAGTAGGGTTCATACCTATTATGAATTGATTACTTGTCTTTCAATCTCTTGCAAGTCTACAAGCATAAGGGATATCTACTAAGTGTTTATTGAGGTCTACAAATGTAAAAAAAATATTTTCTTGTACTTTGCAAATGTACAAAATAAGGTAGTTTTCCTTTACCTATTCTAAATTGAATACTTGACTTTCAACCCCATACAAGTCGGTAACCAAAGGGAATACATGTTTAGTGTTATTAGATTGTATGGAGGTTTGCATATTGTTTGAGCATAAATTATAGTCTCAACCACTTATAGGTTAGGTTTGTATTTTGTGGAGGTTCAGGTAATTTTGAACACTTGTATTATTCATGTCAACTCTAGTTTAAGCTTGTGCAAGCATTACTATATATATATATATATATATATATATATATATATATATATATATATATATATATATATATTAGTGGATTCTTAGTATTCCACCATATTCTCGTCTATATACACTTGTAATTAGAAAATAAGAAATGGATTTTTGCTTCATAGCCTTATTAGACCAATGGCCTATGAAACTCTTCATTTATATTAAATTTTTTTTATAAGTTTAATATTACTTTTGAATTTATCCTACAAACCAAAAAACTTATTTTATTCAATTGATGAAGTTGATTTATACTGTAATTAGTTGTATATTTTTATATATATATACATATATTAATATGCATCTCTATATTCCTTGAATGAGATTTTTATAAAATTTATTTTGAATCAAGATATGATCAAGACATAGCAAAGTGTGAATACTGAATTTACATATTTTATACATATTCTCATAGGAGCAACAACCATGAGTTATCATCAGAGAACTATACTTACATTTTGAGCAATGACATCTTTGATTTATATTTAAACTTGTTATACTTATTATTTTAAGGAAAAATTATGCATACCAATATTAGAATGAAAACATAGAAAATGAGAATGGGAGTAACAAAAAAAATTAATTTTTGTGATCGTTTGATAGATTTTATATTATTATTTCTAAAGGTGAAATTGATCAATTAAAAAATAATGGTTTATTCTCTAATAAATGTAGGAGGCAATTTCCTATGTATTTGGATATCAAGGATGTGATTTTGTCAAAACTTTTAGTTTTATTAGATGTTGGGAATGCATAGTATTGCATAGCAGCAACATTATTACTTAATTGTTTTTATTGGTATTCTACCGCATACATGTCTAGGTGATTTTGAGTTGGCATAAACTCTTAAATTAGCTAGCCAAGCCTGTGATAGGACTATTTTATAATGTAGATATGCTTATATTTGAAATATTACACTATTATGTATACTCGAATGTGAAATAATAATTCATGATAACCAGTTTGAGATAGAGGTGTGTGAATATATGACACACATGTCCATTCCAAAATTTGTATTTTTTATCAAAACTTTGACCTAAGTAATGCAAAATAACTACTTGCATTGTTAGCTCATAATGTCTATTTATTTACAAAACAATCAAAAAATGTCATACATAGCTAGAGGGATTGTAGAGTCATATGGCAAGTTGTTTGTAATTGGGCATTGCACTAGTTCTCAGATGGCATGATGTACTTTTTTATTCTATTTATTTTCTACCCTTGTGGAGGGTTGGGACACTTCCTAATGGAATGTGTGCAAGGGACTACTAGTTTGTGGTTGGAGGGGAAAACCTTGGGTGATGCTCTCCCTCTTATAGTTGAAAAATGACAAAGACTTGGTTACTTAGAGATATTATTTGTATTTCACATGGTAAACATATTATTGATAATTTTTAAATTTGTATAATATGTCATCACCATGTGGATGGTACTTTGTAATATGTCCTTTGTATGATGGTATAATCATTAATGATTTGTTTAATGAAATTATTCGTTTGAATCTCTTACTTGCAATTTACAAGTTATTTGTAATATTCATTGGATGAATGTATATTCATCTATTGTAAATGGTTTAATGAGATAATTTTCTAGTTTTCTTTAGAAGCAAATATGAAATATGAAATTATTATTTTTAACTGTATAGTGTTTTGTTTGAAAAAATTCTAATATGTTTTTAGAGAATAGACATGTGTTTGTTACAGTTTATGACACTCTTGCTTTTGTTTTGTTCTTTTACTTTTTTTGCATCATCCTTTTTATTTTTTTCAAATGATTCCCCCTTTAGGCTCTTCTAATTTTGGAGGATAAGCTAGTCATTTCAATCACACTTGGATTATCTCTATTTCATTCAAATTTATCTTTTAAAAATGTGTGGTATCATTCCTCTCATTAGGTGTAAAACCCCGTCCTGCAACCTAGAGGATGATGCAACACTACAAAAGCACAAATAATTTTTTTTCTTAAAAAGAGTAACAATGACGAGCGAAGTAACCTACTCTAACACATACATCCTCTAGGCCACGTAACGTGTCTACAAGTGAAATTCCAAACTTACAAAATTATTCTAAAACATAGTATATGGAATTAACTCCTGATAACAACATACAACAAAGCATTCACCATTCCATAATAAATATAACACATAGAAATGTAATGAGCATATTTCCACAGATACAACATCATATAAACAATATATACCATTTAATCCAATGATGAATAGATCATACATAATGTTACAATTACATCACAAGGGTTTCTCCTTGATTACAAATAAGGAATACAATACATAGTGTCCACTATTACAATGAGAAAGATAAGTACAAATCCATAGAACCACACGAGCTCCTCAAACAAGAAGATCTCGCCATCACAAACAGGAAGAGAAACTCAACAGTGTAAGGTGCATGCCACCCAACCATGTGGTACCCATAGGACCAACCCCCATGCTAGGAGAGTAACAAGTAACCAAGACAACCTACTACCTCTAAACACAGGAAAAGTACAAAGCCACACTGAACCAGTAAATACAAACACAGGGTTACATTGCTTCCAAAATCACTGAATCAAGAACAATTACTGTACAATACAAACCGACTGATGTCATAGGAGGAGTGTCATCACAAAGGTTGCATTGGTTATCCTAAGGAGATCTTCCTAGGTCTCGGCCCCCATCTTGGGTTATCCTGGTAACCTCTTACGAACTTTGGCCCCACATGCACACCAGTGCGGAATTGATTATCTTTCGAGAAGACAAGATAATGGTCTTTCCATTCCAGGCCTTCCCGACTCATCTCAAGTCTAACACAATCTCTTGAGCCAATGAGTGAGGCTACTTACCAAGTTAAATATGTTAACTACCCATTCCCCTAATGTAGGTTATTTAATTTCCACTAATTACACTGACTTCCACACGAGTTATCCTAGGACCACTTTGTGTCCTGGCCCTCGTTGAAAGCCACTCCCCTATCGACAACACAATAACTCATTCTACACCCAAGGATAGACAGTGCACAAATTGATAATAACATAACACAAGAGATAACACACCCTACGGATGTCCAATACTGAATCCAACTACTTGCACTACCCAAGGAAATCTCAAGGGCGAATAACAAAACAACAACCCTTTTACAATTACAATCTGGAAGACTTACATTTTCTCTACAGCAAATATTCCCCACAATACCCAATTATAGAGATACTAGAAATTTAAATAAACAATCTCATGTAATTAAAAGTATTGCTATTCAGATTTCCTAAATCCAATCAATCAATATCTCGAGCTCTAAAACACATTATTCAAAACAATTCCAATTAACAATCAACAATGAAAATATAATAATAAGTTTAACTATAGTTTCACAATTAAAAATAATTAATCTTTTCTAATTAACTAATCGTGCTTGCATACATCTATTGTAATAAACCAACATTAAACAAATATATTTAATATATATATACAATTAAATATAATTATATATAAACATATAAATATATTATTTAATTATAAAATCAACTACACCATAAAAGAAACTCATTTATTTAAAAACCAAATCCATTTACTCATAAAATTCATTTAAATAATAACATCAATTTAAATAAACATATTTAATTATATATATATATAAAATTATGTATATATACATATATACACACAATTATATATATATTTAATAAATATATTATCTAATATATAAAAATAAACTATATTTACAACTATACAAAACAAATATATATATATATATAATATATATAATATACATTATATATTAAAATATATAATATATACTACATATTATATTTATAAATTATATATCAAACAAAACACACAGTGGTACGAAATCGCAGGCCTGGCCTGCCTGCATAGGCAAAGCCTGTGTGTGGGGGTTGGATGCTATGCAGCCTTCCCCATAGGGTTGCGGCCTATGAGCAGCGTTGGGCGCTACCCATAGTCCACGTCCCTTTGTGGGGCAGTTGTGGTAGCCCCGGCCTCCACCATAACTATTGTTTAAACCTATGATTTTATTAATATAAAAATTGCCGTACAATTTGACAACGGATTTTGTTCATATAAAAATTTTCAAAATAAATTTCAACAGGAAAATTTTATGAAAATATACAGTCATAAATATATATTTGTATATGTATATGTATATATATGCTACAATATATATATACATATATAAATTTATCAATGAATACTATAGTTAAACAAATTTTCACAATACTTTTGTACAGGAAAAAGATTTATAAATTTATCAAAGTTTCCCTAAACTCTCAAATATTTTCTTTAAATTTCCTATTGTGTTAAAATAAATCATTTTCTACAAAGATCTATAATTTCCTTTTGTATCAATCTATTTCAAATGACCAATTTACACAGAGGATCTAAATTATTTTCTACAGAGGTTCAATTTTCACCGCAATCTTTTAAAAATGAAAGCTTCTACAGTAATGAAAACCTCTACTAATCTTTTTCCAATTTTCATTACAATAATTAAATAACTCTTTCAAATCAAAATTCACAAAAACAATAAAGGAACTTGTTCCAGAAGAATTGTTTCCTTGAGGATTGATGTCGAGCTTCTCTGTAATCTTCAATTTGCCAATGTTGCCAAAGCTTCCTCCAAAAAAATTGCCACTTCCCAAAGAACAAAAATAATCCACGGCCAAGAATATAACAAACTAGATTCCTGAAATTATCAAAAAGCTTCTAAAATCTATAATTTCTTCAAACCACAAAACAATTCTTTTTTTAATTTCCCAAAAACCTTTGTCCTCCTTTTCCCGTGAAAAGAACTTCCTCTTTTCTCCCCAATTTCAATCAATCTCTCCGTAAATCAATTTTAAGACAATAAGAAAACAAATCCTTCTAACTTCCTGTTCACACAACAAATATCTCTTCTTAAACAAACCAAGATATTTCTAAGATCTTTTCCCAAATATGCATTTAAAATTAAAACAATTTATTTAATCTAATTTACAATTAAATAACTTATTTATTTTAATTCCCAATTAATTTAATAATTAAAATTACTTTATAATATAACTTAAATTAAATTAATTAATTTATAATAAAATCTCCATATTAATTAAATACTTAATCACACATATAATTTAATCCATACCATCTAAACTTGCACAATAAATAAAATACCAAGACCAACATGGATAAGGAACATGACCAACATAGGACTAACGACACAGTATGCTAGGGTAAAGGTTTGACAAGGTTAACCAATTACTATCTCCCAATCAACATTACTGTTGAGTAGTGGACATGCTCAGACCTGTGAAACCAGGTGAAGCCGTTGTCCTATACCTGCAAATCTACAAACAAAGAAAATGTTGTACATGTATCCAGATAATAATTCATACACACCGTGAGGAGAGAATCATGAAAATCACAGGGCACTCACAAGCGAGTGACGCAATACCGTCCTCTTCACCAATACAATGTTACATCAACTGACAAGATAATATTTCAATTAACTACCATAAGCATATATATCAATGTCATCACATCCAAGCATTTATGCAAACATAAAGCATTTTAAACATAATCACCATGCATATAATGTATCATCACATCCATATAGTCTATCATCGCTCCACTATTAGCAATAGAACAACCATAACATAAAATAAGGTCTAACAAAGTATGCGAGCTATCAAGAATAACATAACAAAACAGAGGGGTTTCACATCCTCCCCCCCTAGGATCATGCTTACTCCTAGAATCCTATGAACAAATAAGGGTAGAGCTCCCTCATCCTAGTAGCATCCTCCCATGTAGCAAAAGTGTCATCTCTAGGATCCCACTAGAGCCTCACCTGCTCAATATCTCGACCCCTGAGGACAAGTCTCTTGTGCTGGGTAATGGCCATGGGCTCCAAAGCTAGGCGCTCGTCCTCTACCTATAAAGTAGTCCAATCAAGGATATGAGAAACGTCCGGATGATAAGGTCTAAGTACGCAAACATGGAACACATCGTGAATGTGCAAGAGACTAGGTGGTAAAGCAAGGTGATAAGCCACTAGCCCAATCTTCTCCAGAATCTCAAAAGGCCTGACAAAATGAGGTGTGAGCTTAGAACCCTTTCCATAACAGATTGGACTCTTTCTCGGTTGCACTTGCAAGAAAAATCGGTCACCCACAACAAACTAGCGATCCACACGATGTGCATCCGCGTACTTCTTTTTCCTATCTTATGCAACTACTAAATGCTCTCTGATATGAACCACCTGCTCCTCCATATCCTGAAGCATATCAGGACCCAATAAAATCTTGTCCTCCAACCTGTCCCAACTCAATGGAGTCTGACACGGTCATCCATACAAGGCCTAAAAAGGTGCCATGCCAATAGAACTCTGAAACCCGTTGTTATAAGCAGACTCTACAAGATAGAGATAATCCTCCCATCGTGTCTGCTGGTCCATGACATACATGCAAAGCATATCTTCAAGGATCTAATTAACCCTCTCATTCTATCCATCTGTCTCAGGGTGATACGCTGAACTGAAGTTCAACTATGTCCCCATAGCATGCTGTAATGATGTCCAAAGAGCCAAAGTAAACATAGGATCCCTGTCAAAAATAATCTAATGTGGAATACCATGCAACCTCACAATGTCCTCCATGAACACTCTAGCAACTGATGAAGCGTTATAGGAGGAACAGATAGGTGAGAAGTGTGCCACCTTCATCAACCTATCTACTGCCACCATAATCGCATCGTGTCGTCACGAAGAGTTGGGTAAACCAACAAGAAATCCAATGAAATGATGTCCCATTTCCACTTAAGAATGAAATGAGGTTGTAGAAGACCAGTCGAATGTTGGTTTTCAACCTTAACTCGCTGACACTCCAAACACTGTGATACATAATCGGCGATATCCCACTTCATACCTACCCAAAAATAAAGTGGTCGTAGATCAGCATACATCTTCACTCCAAGGTGAGCTGAATAAGGTGCCCGATGTGCCTCTGTCAAAATCAAGGTACGAAGCCCTTTTGAAGATGGAACAAATATACGTCCCATGTATCTCAATAACCCATCTGTCTCCAATGAATATCCTAAGTACTTGCCATCCAAAGTACTGCCTGACTCAATCTCAAACCTTACCTCCTGGTACCAGCTATCTGAAGGAAGTGTGGTAAGAATCGGGCTCTCCTCAAATCTATAGTAAGAGTCATCTCAGATAGTTCATGCCTCCGTCTATTGAGAGCATCGACCACAATGTTCTCCTTTCCCTGGATGTACTTCACCTCAAAATCGTACTCACAGAGGAACTCCATCCATCACCTTTGCCTAGCATTAAGGTTAGGCTATGTGAAGATGTACTGTAGACTCCGATGGTCACTATGTAACTCAAAATGGTGCCCCAATAAGAAATGTCTCCATTGAGTCAACGCATGTACAACTGCAACTAACTCAAGATCATGCATGGGGTAGTTCAATTCATGATCCTTGAGATTGTGCGACTTGTACGCAATGACTCAACCATCCTGCATCAGTACCGCTCCTAACCCCTCCAAAGATGCATCTACACAAATAACAAAGTCTCTTGTAGGATCTAGTACCGCAAGGATCATTGCACTAGTCAACCTCTCCTTTAATGTCTGAAATGCAGCCTCGCTCTGCTCTGACCAATCGAACTTCTTCCCTTTCCTCTGAAGAGAAGTAATAGGGTGTCCTACCCTAGAAAAGTCTTGAACAAAACGCCTGTAGTAACCTACTAACCCCATAAAACTACGTATCTCTACCACATTTGTGGGTGTAGGCCAATCCATGATTGCCTAGATCTTAGCAGGATCCACTGCAATACCTCTCCTAATATAACATGACCAAGGTACTTGACCTCAGTTTTGAAGAACTCACATTTGGACAAGTTGGTATACAACTTATTATCCCTCAGACACTGAAATACCTACCTCAAATGTTCTTCATGCTCCTCAATAGTCCTGGAATAAATCAATATGTCATCGAGGAATACCACTACAAATCTATCTAGGTTTGTGCAAAAAACTCTGTGCATCAAGCTCATGAATACAGATGATGCATTCGTCAACCCGAACGGTACCACTATGAACTCATAGTGGTTGTATCATGTGCGAAACGTTGTCTTATGAATATTAGACTCTACAATCCACAATTAATGGTATCCTGACTTAAGATCGATCTTAGAAAAGACTATAGAACCTTTGACTTGATCAAACAAGTCATCAATCCTGGGTAAAGGGTATCGGTTCCTAATGGTGACCTTATTTAACTGTCAGTAATCTATGCACAGATGAAGAGAACCATCCTTCTTCTTCACAAATATCACTGATGCTCCCTAAGGTGAGACACTAGGGCAGATGAAACCCTTCTCCAACAACTCCTCAAGCTACAAGCAGAGCTCTTTAAACTCTTGAGTCATCATACGGTATGTGGCTCATGAAATGGGTTCAAAACTAGGTAGAAGATCAACCTTGAATTCTATGTCATGCTGAGGTGGCATCTCTGGAATATCATCTGGAAAAACATCTACATACTGTTGAAGTATGGGGTGGCTATCTATAGACACCTTCTACTCTCTATCACCCATCTCCAAATCATCTACTATCACAACAAATAACTGGCACCCCTGACGAACACATCTTCTCAATTGCATAGTCGAGATCATCCTCAATGATATAGGTCTCTAGACCCCTACTAACTCAACCTCACTACCTGATGCATCAATGCATCGTATCAACTTGTGTCAACAATCAATCATGGCATTATGAGCATCGAGCCAATCCATTCCTAAGACAATGTCATAAGAACCTAATGGTGTAACGCAAAGATCTGCAGTAGTGTGGAAAGAACCAATCTCCAGTCTACAATCTGGTACATAGGAATGTACAGCAACTCTAGCACCAAATGCTAACTCAACCTACCACTTACCCTCTTGCCTTATTGCTCCCAATCTATCACGTGCCATGACGGATGATGAAATAAATGAGTTGGAGGCTCCTAAATCAAATAATATGGTAACTTTGTTACCCTGCAACATACCTGTAATCTCCACCATTGTACTCTGGTGGTCAGCCTAGTGGTTTTCAACCATAGCAAATACACAATGTCCTCTGCCTACATCACCAATAGTCAGCTTTGATGCCGCTAGCCTCTGTGTATACCCTAATGTTCCCTTATTGGGACACTTCTGAGCTATGTGACCCTGTTGGCCACAAGCAAGACACCTGGTACCCCTACCAAAGCCTCTACCTCCAGAAGGTGCACTGGACTGCTGAACACTACCCCTAAAGGTAGACTGAGTACTCTGTGCTGGCTATGCATTACTAAAGCATTTGACATGCCTCTAGTTTTGGTCACCTCCTGACTGATATCTTTCATTTTGTCTAGGTGCAAAATCCTTTCATTTTCCCTGAGAGTTCTAGTACTGTCCACTCTTTGTTGGGGTCTGCTATGCCTTGGGTGGTCCAGCTCCCTGAGTTTGTCCACTACGTGCACTAGGCCCTGCAACTGAAGTGTCGCCCACCTATACTCAAACATGACCTCCTAAAGCCATCACCAAATTCTCCTCAATAAGCCTGGCCTTATCTACCGCCACCTCCATAGTCTTGGGTTCAAAAACCCACACGCCTCCACTAATCCAGGCATTTAAACCCCTAAGAAAGTGTTGCACCAACATGCCCTTGTCATCCTCAATGCCTGCGTACCATTTGAGCTCATAAAAATGACACTCATATTGTTCCACTGACATAGTTATTTGTCGTAGAGTATGGAACTCATCACCACGATGATGTCACCAATGATCAGAGAGAAATTTGGCATGGAACCTCTCTAGAAACATCTCCCAAGATATAGGACCGATATCAATATGGAGCTTCTGCTCCTCCAATCTCCACCATGTGGAAGCAAAGCCTCTCAGGTGCATAATCGCACATCTGGCTCCGGTGTTGCTACCATACGGGTGCATAGCAAAGCATCTATTCAGGTAAATTAGCCAGGTCTCAGTCTCTAAACCGCTACCTAATCCATCAAATAAGGGTCGTCGAGCTCTAATTAAATCTCTCATGTGTGCAACTACAACTACCTCTGACTAAGCTGATACATCCCTCTCTCTAACAACAATCTACCCTACTTCCTACCTTGGTCCAAGATGGGCAAGAGTATCCTCTAACAATTGACGCAACTAAGTGCCTTCAACCCTTAGTGGATCCGAATACTGAATACTGCCTCTCAGAATGTTTTGCGAAGCCTATTGTTCCTCACGGTCTGAATCATGAGAAACATGCAGAAGTGAGTTCTATTGGCTACCTCCATGTTTGCCTCGATGGCCACGACCACGACCTTGACCTCTCCTACATGGCATGATCTTGCACAAACACACCAAGGTGTAAGACAAGATATGCAACTTAAATCCTACACAAACACTTAATGGTTTCCAAATTAACCCAAAGTTCCCAGTGTTTAAACCTAGGCTCTGATACCAAGTGTAAAACCTCATCCCGCAACCTAGAGGACCATGCAACACTGCGGAAGCACAACTAATTTTTTTTCTTAAAAAGAGTAACAATGACGAGTGAAGTAACCTACTCTAACACATACATGCTCTAGGCCACGCAACGTGTCTACATGTGAAATTCCAAACTTACAAAATTATTCTAAAACATAGTATATGGAATTAACTCCTGATAACAACATACAACAAAGCATTCACCATTCCATAAAAAATCTAACACATAGAAATGTAATGAGCATATTTCCACAAATACAACATCATATAAACAATATATACCATTGAATCCAACAATGAATAGATCATACATAATGTTACAATTACATCACAAGGGTTTCTCCTAGATTAAAAATAAGGAATACAATATATTGTGTGCACTATTACAATGAGAAAGATAAGTACAAATCCATAAAACCACACGAGCTCCTCGAACAAGAAGATCTCGCCATCACAAACAGGAAGAGAAACTCAACAGTGTAAGGTGCGTAAGGTGCACGCCACCTAGCCATGTGGTACTCGTAGGCCCAACCCCCATGCTAGGAGATAGTAATAGGTAACCAAGACAACCTACTACCTCTAAACACATGCAAAGTACAAAGCCACATTGAACCAGTAAATACAAACACAGGGCTACATTGCTTCCAGAATCACTAAATCAAGAACAATTAATGTACAATACAAACCGACTGTTGTCATAGGAGGAGTGTCATCACAAAGGTTGCATTGGTTATCCTAAGGAGATCTTTCTAGGTCTCGTCCCCCATCTTGGGTTATCCTAGTAACCTCTTACGAACTTCGGCCCCACATGCACACCAGTGCAGAATCAATTATCTTTCGAGAAGACAAGATAATGATCTTTCCATTCCAAGCCTTCCCGACTCATCTCAAGTCTAACACAAGCCCTTGAGCCAATGAGTGAGGCTAATTACCAAGTTAAATATGTTAACTACCCATTCCCCTAATGTAGGTTATTTAATTTCCACTAATTACACTGACTTCCACATGAGTTATCCTGGGACCACTTTGTGTCTTGGCCCTCGTTGAACGCCACTCCCCCATCGACAACATAATAACTCATTCTACACCCAAGGGTAGACAATGCACAAATTGATAATAACATAACACAAGAGATAACACATCCCTACGGATGTCCAATACTAAATCCAACTACATGCACTACCCAAGGAAATCTCAAGGGCAAATAACAAAACAACCCTTTTACAATTACAATCTGGAAGACTTGCATTTTCTCTACAACAAATATTCCCTACAGTACCCAATTACAGAGATACTAGAAATTAAAATAAACAATCTCATGTAATTAAAAGTACTATTATTCAGATTTCCTAAATCCAATCAATCAATATCTCGCTCTAAAACACATTATTCAAAACACAATTCCAATTAACAATCAACAATGAAAATATAATAATAGGTTTAACTACAGTTTCACAATTAAAAATAATTAATCTTTTCTAATTAACTAATCATGCTTGCATACATCTATTGTAATAAACCAACATTAAAAAAATATATTTAATATGTATGTAAACAATTAAATATAATTATATATAAACATATAAATATATTATTTAATTATAAAATCAACTACACCATAAAAGAAACTCATTTATTTAAAAACCAAATCCATTTACTCATAAAATCATTTAAATAATAACATCAATTTAAATAAATATATTTAAGTATATATATATATAATTATGTATATATACATATATACACACAATTATATATGTATATTTAATAAATATATTATCTGATATATAAAAATGAACTATATTTACAACTATACAAAACAAATATATATATATAGATATAATATATATAATATACATTATATTTTAAAATATATAATATATACTACATATTTTATATATAGATATATTATCTATTAAACAAAACATGCAGTGGTACGAAATTGAGGCCTGGCCTGCCTGCATAGGCAAAGCCTGTGTGTGGGGGTTGGCTGCTACGTAGCCTTCCCCACAGGGCTGCGGCCTATGAGCAGCGCTGGGGGCTACCCACAGTTTGCGTCCCTTTGTGGGGCGGTTGTGGCAGCCCCGGCCTCCACCATAACTATTGTTTAAACCTGCGATTTTATTAATATAAAAATCACAGTACAATTTGACAACAGATTTTGTTCATATAAAAAATTTCAGAATAAATTTCAACAGGAAAATTTTATGAAAATATAGTCATAGATATTTGTATATGTATATGTATATATATGTTACAATATATATATATATACATATATAAATATATATAAATTTATCAATGAATACTACACTTGAACAAATTTTCACAATACATTTCTACAGGAAAAAGATTTATAAATTTATCAGAGTTTCCCTAAACTCTCAAATATTTTCTTTGAATTTCCTATTGTGTTAAAATAAATCATTTTCTATAAAGTTCTATAATTTCCTTTTGTACCAATCTATTTCAAATGACCAATTTACACAGAGGATCTAAATTGTTTTCTACAGAGGTTCAATTTTCACCGCAATCTTTTAAAAACAAAAGCTTCTACAGTAATGAAAACCTCTTCTAATCTTTTCCAATTTGCATTACAATAATTAAATAACTCTTTCAAATCAAAATTCACAAAAACAATCAAGGAACCTATTCCAGAAGAATTGTTGCCTCGAGGATTGATGCTGAGCTTCTCTATAATCTTCAATTTGCCAATGTTGCCAAAGCTTCCTCCAGAAAAATTGCCACTTCCCAGAGAATAGAAACAATCCACAGCCAAGAATATAACAAACTAGATTCCTAAAATTATCAGAAAGCTTCGAAGATCTACAATTTCTTCAAACCACAAAACAATTCTTTTTTTTAATTTCCCAAAAACCTCTTTCCTCCTTTTCCCGTGAAAAGAATTTCCTCTTTTCTCCCCAATTTCAATCAATCTCTCTGTAAATCAATTTTAAGACATTAAGAAAACAAATCCTTCTAACTTCCTGTTCACACAACAAATATCTCTTCTTAAACAAACCAAGCTATTTCTAAGATCTTTTCCCAAATATGCATTTAAAATTAAAACAATTTATTTAATCTAATTTACAATTAAATAACTTATTTGTTTTGATTCCCAATTAATTTAATAATTAAAATTACTTTATAATATAACTTAAATTAAATTAATTAATTTATAATAAAATCTCCATATTAATTAAATACTTAATCACACATATAATTTAATCCATACAATCTAAACTTGCACGAGAAATAAAATATCAATACCAACATGGATAAGGAACATGACCAACATAGGACTGATGACACACTATGCTAGGGTAAAGGTTTGACAAGGTTAACCAGTTACTATCTCCCAATCAACATTACTATTGAGTAGTGGACACGCTCAAACCTATGAAACTAGGTGAAGTCGTTGTCCTGTACCTGCAAACCTACAAACAAAGCAAATGTCGTACATGTATCCAGATAATAATTCATACACACCATGAAGAGAGAATTGTGGAAATCACAGGGCACTCGCAAGCGAGTGATGCAATACCATCCTCTTCACCAATACAATGTCACATCAACTGACAAGATAATATTTCAATTAACTACCATAAGCATATATAGCAATGTCATCACAACCAAGCATCTATGAAACATAAATCATTTTAAACATAAACACCATGCATATAATGTATCATCACATCCATATAGTCTATCATTGCTCCACTGTCAGTGATAGAACAACCATAATATAAAATAAGGTCTAACAAAGTATCTGAGCTATCAAGAAAAACATAACAAAATGGAGGGGTGTCACATTAGGTACATCATCTATTTTCTTCACAAATGTGTCTAATGTGAAGTGGCTTACAATAAACCCTCTAAATTTTAATCACTTTTCCTCCATGTACAAAGTTGGCACATTGATATAGAATTAAAGGTATTGGTTCAAATTGTTGAATCCAAGATCACCAAAGTAAAACACCAAATATAGTGGATGATGGTATAACATGAATACAAATTGTAGTTGTTTGGGTTTAAGTCTCAACCACAAATTTATGAATCCTAATGTTTTGATCACTATTCTATTAGTTGTCATTAATGAAATCCTAGAATGTGAATATTATTGATATTTAGTATGGGAACTGAATAACATATATTTTTTAGTGCTTAAATTATATTAGCATGTTAGATTAATAATAAATTAAATATGTGATACACATCTCAAGGTAATTGGTATGTATAGTGGACCATAATAATTATTTTGAGGGATTCCTCCATAAAAAATGTAATCAATGGAGAAGTGGGATGAGAGGAAGATGTACCTAATTAGTTTCAAAAAATTCCACAAAGGCAAGGTCATGTGATGTATCATCAACTTCAACATTACTCTTATGTCATCATGTACCTCAACACTCTTTGAATGATGTGGAAATCATTTTTTGTAGATTTTTTATCAACTATTTGAAAGTGCCACAAGAGGATTTCAATTATCATTTATAACTTCAACTTTGATCATGTTGCTATCAATGGTGTCTTGTATTGTATTTATAAGACCCATGCATAACTAAGTATAATGACCTTTAATTCTATGGATGTTGCAATATGCTTTGCTTTATATCTTAGGAAGTAATGTATGAACTAGAGGGAGTGCAATCACATTAGCACTCAACAAGATTTGAAGAATCACTATCCATGGATTCTTGAAGCTTATAGAATTTCTTAAGTGCATATGGTCTAAATTAATTTAAGGTAGAAGTAATAGCAACTCAATTAACATTTTTCTTAATATCATTACCTTTTGAAAATGACGAATTTTGAAACTTGGAAGGGTGAGATGACTGTGCTAATTATCCCTCATGTTTTAATCTATTAGATGGTAGAAAATTTGCCTCAATATTTTTTAGATGTGTGTACATATATTTAAATGATGGGAAACTACTCAAATGCAAGCTATCTTTTTAATTGGAAATAGTTGGTCAAGAAACATAATTTGCAGCTAATCATCAAACTTTTGTTTTAGTTTACCACAAAGGCCAAAATCATATGGAAATCATTTATGAGTTTATTGCTTCATTGATTGCATCTAATCAAATCATTCATGGTGGTCTTCAAACCCATGTTTATCAATGATAACTTTAAGAAACCTATATATAATGCAAGGGCATTTTTATTTTTTATTATGTTGTTCGGTCGGTTCTATTTGGTGGAGTTTTGTTAGTGTTAGTTTTTACTAATGTCTTTTGTTTGTATTAAGTTGATCACTCTTTTTGGGAAACCATTTTTGGATTGAAAAGGGAGATCAAGTGTTTTATGAAGGAGTTCGGTGGACGGTTGAGCAGGGGAGAAAAAATTTGTATGGAAGGTTCTATCGCCTGGGGGAGAGGGACAGCCAGTTGCTTGTGTTTTGTTTTGAAACTGAAAAACTTTGAAACATATTTCACTATTGTTCACCATTGTTAATTGCTAGTAACTTTCATCAATTGCAACATCTGGAGTTGTTCATTAGTAACCAGTGCTCTGAAATTGAAATTACAAATGCATGATTTTGTTCCAAGGGTATAAGAAATGGGGTTTGGTTGTATGGTTGTTAACCTTCATGAAGAATTAAAGTTGAACTCTGTTGATCAAGTTATTAGTGAACTTTGCTTGATATCCATTCCAATAGACTAGCTACAATTTTTCTTTTTGGTTAAATGTCATTGATTGAGTGTTTTTTTTTTGTAGTTGCAATTTCAATTTTCTTTCCTTCTTTGAAATCTTTCATCAATTTGGTATCAAAGCCCGAAGATTTTGGGTTGTTGAGGAGTCGCCAAAATTCCACCGAGAGTGTTGAGAGGATGAGGCAATCATGTAGAGGTCGATGAGGCCATGATGAAGGTCTCTATGAGATGTTGCAGAACTTAGTAGTGAGAATGGATGTTGTGGAGAGAGCCCAATAAAGAGGGAAAATTACAAATGATGCGAGTGAAGTTGAAGAGGAAGAATAGTTAGGAGATGATGAATAAAACCAAGAAAAACATGAGGGATTTGAAGAGAAATTGTTGAGGACGGTACTGAGTGTGGGATCCAAACCAAAGATTGAAGTCCCTACCTATTCTAGAATTTTAAGTGGTGAAGAACTCATTAATTGGATCAATGGTTTAGACAATTATTTTGAGTATGAAGGAGTTGTAGAAGAAAGAAGAGTGAAGTTCTCGTGCACATGGCTCAAGGGCCACACTTCTATGTAGTGGGACTATGTCCAGTCTAAGAGACA